>OZ025875.1:340000-545000 GCA_964019415.1 Ianthella basta | reverse complement strand
TTTTTCTTTTTAGACTCCTTGACGGCATCATGTAGCTCCCTTCTCTTGTGCTTCTTCTTCTTCTTCTTCCTTGCCTCTTGTGCACAGAGGGCACCCTCCAAGGCTCTACTACCAACTCCTAACATTGGCTGTGGTGCAGCCGGTTCATTGTCAATGTCTGCCCCATTCGAGGGACTACAAGAATTAGGTTGATGGGAGGGAAGAGACTCTTGAGACGTTTCAGGGACACAGTCAGTACTTTCTTCATCACCGTTGACAGGCACGCGCAACCTTCGGCGTAGTGCCGTCCTGTGCATGTGTTTAGCTTCCGCGCGTTCGCGACGGGCTGTCCTGTGAGCGCGCGGTGACGGCATACTTGGGTCTTTTGCGCTAGATGCTGAGTTCTTGGGGTTTCGTCCTATTTCAGTATCCGTCACATCCACTCTAGTCCTCCCGTCGATGTTACTGCTTGCCAAGTCGGAGCCGGTAACCATTCCAGGAGCGATTGTATCTGCAGCGAGTTCGGCTTCACTCGAGTGAAGGGAATGAACATCAAACACTTGCCGACATTGAGTTTTCAGCGCCTTCAACTTTCTCTTCTTCCTTTTCCTGATCATATGAGCACTCGACAGCATTGTCCAAGAATACCGAGGTCGTTTTGAATAGGACGCCATTTTCTCTTACAGTCACGTGTTGTCACGTGGTCTGCAAACAAAGAAAGGACATGAGAACACGGCCTCCCGTTCTAGGGCGCTGGACGGAGGCTGCAGGCTTCGTTCTTGCCGTGTGGGCAATATCGTTTCTCATCTTGCATGCGAGAAACCTCAGGTTGGAGCTGGCATCACTGCAGGGGTTAACCTCAAGGTTGGAGAGAGAAATTGACTTTTTCCACAGCTTGATCAAACCGACGCGAGCAGCAACTAAAGCGTACATGCGGGAGGTGCACATTCTGGAGGATAGAATACTCTCTACCAGCGATTCTCTGGATCGTGTGAGGTCGAACGGAAGAGAACAGATCGAACTGTTCAAGCAGGAGCATCGCGAGACGGAGCAGCAATTGTACAAGGACTTGGACCGTCTTGCAGAGGAGCTCAGTGTGTGCAACGATTGGACGTCGGTCCTCAAGAAAAACCAGAGTGCTGTAATATTGATGGGGAAGAAGCATAGCGTGATCACCTGCTTAATGGAGGTTGGTGGGCTAAAGGGAGACGTCCAGGACGCCAAGACCAAACTGGTTCGCACAGACAGCAATAACAAGAATTTCGAGATGTTGACCAAACAGTGGAGAGATAAGGTTACCAGTCGCGAGAAGGAGGTGGAGGAATGCAAGCAGCAAATAAAGGACTTGAAAGTGCAGTTAGTACAAGCTGGCTGTGGTGTTGGGCTGTTGGAGAAGGTGGACACATAGCAATGCGGGGTCTAGTGTGTCATTGGCGTGTCCATGTTCTTGATGTATGTGAGATGTCCATGTACTCTTGCAGGCTCCAGCACTGTAGTGTGTGTGTGTGTGTGTGTGTGTGTGTGTGTGTGTGTGTGTGTGTGTGTGTGTGTGTGTGTGTGTGTGTGTAGCTGCCTGTTCAATGGTGGATTATTAAATTTGTCACATGTAATGTATTCTGTGATGTATTCTCCTTGCTTCATTTTTGTACACTGTGGCTTAATATATCACATTATCATGGCAACCAGGTGATATCTGGTGTGATGAATGAAATTGCCTTTGGCCTCGGGTGGATACCACTTATGCATCACACTTGAGTATGGTATTACTAAATATGTTAAATGTATGTAATGTCAACCTGATATTGTGTCCAAAATATATATATATAAGGTACAGAGACCCACAGTGTGGCTGAATGCAATTGAATGCAGTGGATGGCTGTGTATTAAAAAGCAGTTCTCAAACAGTCACTATACCTCACATTTACATGGCATTGTCTGGAGAGTGCAAAATTTGGATCACATTCAGCAAAATTGCTGCAAAAAGATGACCAATACATTGCAGATGAGTCTAAATGTACATGCAGCCGTTAGTAGCTACCTTGACTCTTCAATTGACTGATGGTGTAATCTGATTGGATGCATGCCTGGACGCAGCAACCCGGCATTGCTGAGCAAATAGCACTGTAGAAGGTTGATACCAGTGTTGGCCTTCACACTGAGTGAAATTCCAACAGAGGCCAATGGAGTACATTGCAGTAAGGGCATGTATATTATATGCAGTCAATCCCTTTGTAAGCCACCCTGATGTGGGGCACCTCTCTAGCAATGACTTCACCTATACTGTCCCAACTACATAGAGATGTGTATAAATCTACCTCTGAAATAAGAACACATTGCTAACCAGGTCTAGCCTGTCCCAAACTGTCCAAAGGGAATTGTAAGTACCCAGAACTCAAGACCCAGTGGAACAATTCTCCTCTCCACTCTATACAACCAGTACATGATGCATTTGCTCACAGTAGCTACCTCACAGGGAAGACCTGAGGGAAGGCTTGTGCTGAGCCTTCTTGTATCGCCTTTGTCACTTCAAAGACCACTCTTTGCACATGTGCCTCCCTCAACTTGTCCACTTTAGTCAAGACCACCTACAGGCGGGTTGTGAACACCAAGTCACATCTAACCTGGTCTTCACAGTTTGGCATGCAGTAAAGTGGACTGCATGAGCCCAAAACTCAAATGCTGCCTGAACATTTGAAATATAGGAATGTTCATACACTTTAGGCACCACTTACAATTGCATGCAGTCAGGTACGTAGGCGATATATACACATATTCCAGGGTGCAGTAATCAAATGCAGAAACTAACTCTACAGGTCAGCAGCAGAACCATGCAGGTTCAATATTATATATATTGCATTGAAAATGCACAGAGGACAAATTCTGTAATACTATATATATAGTCACTCCAATTATCGTACATTAGTTAATTAAGAAACTTGGGCAAATTGTCACTGCTATTTCTCCCCTCATGAAGACATATATATATATGATTGGTCAACCCACTTGATAAGGGATCTGGTATGCATCCAGTGCTTCTGCCATCAGCCAGTCGCTCTTCAGGGCCCCGACCACACTGTCTACCAGTAAGCAGCAGCTTCTGATACTGAATTCAAGAATAAGTGGAAATGAAAACAGGAAGCCATCATCACATTTATCCAGAACAGAGGAGGATACACAGCATCCATAACAAGGACACACGCTCCCCTGGGACACACAGGTGTATAGGGTAGCCTGTATATAGCCTATGGCTACTGTATTCCTCTACGGCCAGGTACATCCAACACATACATAGAACAGATGTGTGGACTAGGGTATAGTACTCTCCTCCGATTGGTGTTGGTTGTGTCACTGACCTTCTTCGGTTGATGAGATAGCTGTCCACCAAGGAGGAGAAATAGGAGCGTGTTCCATATCCATAACCTGGCATGTCAACAAAAGTCAGCTTCCGGTTGACCAAGTAGAAATTGAGTGAACGTGTCCGTCCCTACACAGACACACACTCTTGCTCACACACACACACATACACACACACACACACACACACACACACACACACACACACACACACACACACACACACACACACACACACACACACACACACACACACACATGTGAGCTGGCACTAAAATGCAATCAACAATCAACACTTACTACTTACTAACACTTCAGATGATGACTAAATATACTCTATTCAGATGAATCAGCTACTTATCCAATCCAAGGCATAAACAGTGGCCACACTATGCAGAGAGATTTCACTTTGAGTTTCACACAGAGCCTCTTTATCAGAGACTGGGTACATTAAGAGTGACATTGCGTGTACAGTGACTCCTTTGCACTCACAGGCTTTTTGGAAGCGATGGCTAGCTTCTGCCCCAAGAGTCTATTGATAAGGGATGACTTCCCAACATTGCTTCGTCCCAGAAACGCCACCTTCGAAATAACCCGACATGCATGGGGGAGAGGAGCAGGGTAATGGAGAAGAGAGAGAAGGAAAGGAGAGAGAGGGAGGGAGAGGATGGGTCAGGTATGACCGCATTCTGGAATGTATACGTGTTGGCGTACTTCTGGCAGAGAGTTAGCATGTTCCTTGGGGATTCCCTCAGGATTGAAGGCTGACTTCAACAAGGTGCATGGGCCAGAGAAGAACTTGGCAGCAAATTTTCCCTCTTTCAAACTGGGTTCAAACAGCATTCGAGGAATAAGCTCAGACCGACTCATCTTTGACTTCCATGCAATCACAATCGCCCTTCAGCTTCGCATGCCCCTAGGTAGGTACCAGACGCATTGGCAAAGAGATGGTACTGACAAAGTGTACAGCAGGCCAGGAGGACATTAATTTTATTGCGAAATCAAGACAAAATGGCGTCATCTGTTTTCCTTTGCTTCTGCGTTTGTTTGTCCTTTCAGTTGATTTCCGTGTGTGCGGAGAGGAAGTATTATGGTGTTATCGTGGCCCGTGATGGAAATCACCGCGTTGTGGAGCTGGATGGAGCAACAAAGCGTCCACTGTTGGAACAAGGGGACGTGTCTCCGGTCCAGGCCTGGTTCGACCCTTCTCTATACGCGTCAACGGGGTGAGCGACTTGTGCAGTTGTGAGCTACTTTTGCTTCTGCTAATACTGCTACTGCTATTAAATTCTCCAAGTAGTTCGAAACGTCACGTTGCTATTTATAAAAATATGATTGGTGCTTTTGTCAATCTTTTAGTTGGATGGAGTTGTATGTGTACGGCGAATTGACGAGTCAGATCAACTCCTCAGCACTGGCCTACGCTGCTGGGTTTGTTGAAGGTTTCACAACTGCGCCTTACATCTCCATGCACTGGCAGAACACCTATGCAGGCTACTGTGAGAAACCTTCCAAATACTGCACCAACTTGATGGAGTTTCTTGACAACAACACTAACTGGTTGAAACAGCAGATTGCAAAGAACAAAGATGACCCATACTGGTTCCAGGCAAGTGTATGGCATACTGCTGTGTGGTGTGCTCTGCTTTACAGTGATGTGGTGTGACATGATGCGGTGGGAGACATGAAGTGTGGTAGGAGTGACATGAGGTGTGGTAGGAGTGACATGAGGTGTGGTAGGAGTGACATGAGGTGTGGTAGGAGTGACACAAGGTGTGGTAGAAGTTACACAAGGTGTGGTAGAAGTTACACGAGGTGTGGTAGGAGTGGCACAAGGTGTGATGGGATTGAATAGTGTGACCTCTGTCCTCTCTCAGGTAAGCTTGTTCTATGACCAGTTGGCAGGTCTAGTGGATGGCTATGCTTCTTCCTCAGAGCAGCCGGCAATATCAGATTTTGGTTTCAAGTGAGTGCTTCAACTGCCACCTATTGCCTTTAGCACGACAATCTCCGTTCATTGGGTACATTGATTCTACACCAAGCCAGCAACAACAATACACTCCTCTTCCATTCCTTCAGGCTGCTTCAGTATGCCGGTGATTTGGAGGCACTGGAGGCTGTTTTGGGAGGTGGACAGACTAATGGTGTGTTTGGCTCGGGCTCCTGTTCTGCGCTGGTCAAGCTTGCCCTGAACAATGCAGACCTCTTCTTCACCCACGATACTTGGGATGTCTACCAGAGCATGCTACGAGTGTACAAGCGTTACGATCTACCCTTCCTCGTGACACCTTCCCAGCAGACAACAGTGCCAGCAGCCAATCAGAGCTTCTCCTCGTATCCAGGGATACTCATGAGTGGAGACGACTTCTATGTGCTCAGCTCTGGCCTGGCAACCATGGAGACCACTAACGGCAACATGAACAGTGACCTGTGGAAGTACGTCGTGCCTGAGTCAGTATTGGAAGGAGTTCGAAGTGTCGTGGCCAACCGGTTGGCTCTGACAGCCGAGGACTGGTGTCAGATATTTGAGGTGTACAACAGTGGGACTTACAACAACCAGTGGATGATTGCAGACTACAACAAGTTCCAGCCTCGGAGCCCTCACTTAAAGGCTGGCACATTTTATGTTCTTGAGCAGATTCCTAACAAGGTGGAGTACAGGGACATGTCGGCTTACCTGCAACAGGAGAAGTACTGGGGCAGCTTTAACATCCCGTGAGTGTGTGGTGTGTTGGGTGAGTGGGTGGAAGTAGGTGAGCGTATGTGAGTGCAGCAGTGTGTGTTGATACTTGTGTGCACGCACGAATCTGCAATGAGTGGGTTTCCAGCATGACGTTTCAGTGCTGACTGAAGAATGGCGAGTCTGAGACTAATCCCTGCCCCCCCCCCCCCCCCCCCCCTGCCTCCCCCTCCTCCTGCACTCAGGTACTTCCCAGACATTTATGAAGCAAGTGGCTTTGCTGATGCTGCTGCCAAGTATGGCCTCTGGTTCACCCATTATGGAAGCCCCCGGGCTCTTATCTATGCTAGGGACCAGAGCAAGGCAGTGAACATGGATGGTGTCATCAAACTCATGAGGTGAGCACATCTGTCTACTGAGGGTTTGGTGTGGGGGACATGTGTCTACTGAGGGTTTGGTGTGGGAGGACATGTGTCTACTGAGGGTTTGGTGTGGGGGATGTGTGTCTGAGGGTTTGGTGTGGGTGGGGTCTGTGGTCTACTGAGGGTTTGGTGTGGGAGGACGTGTGTCTACTGAGGGTTTGGTCTGGGAGGACGTGTGTCTACTGAGGGTTTGGTGTGGATGGACTTGTGTCTACTGAGGGTTTGGTGTGGGAGGACATGTCTACTGAGGGTTTTGTATGGGAGGATGTGTGTCTACTGAGGGTTTGGTGTGGGTGGGGTCTGTGGTCTACTGAGATTGAATTACCATGCACCCCAATGCTTGGCCAATGCAGGTACAATGACTTCATGAATGATCCACTGGCTGCTTGTAACTGCACACCACCCTACTCGGGTGAAAACGGTATCAGTGCCCGCTGTGACCTCAACCCAGTTAACGGAACATACCCGTTTGGTGCACTGGGGCACCGTTGCCATGGCGGCACAGACAACAAGGTTTGTATGACCCAAATACAGGCAGTACTCCCAAACCATGGGCAATTGTTACCATGGCTACCTACCTACCATTACTAGCATTTTCTAGGCAAGCTGGCAAGGTTTAATTGGATTATTGGGCAATTAGTGTGTCATTTACACACAACTGTTTTCTGCACAAGTCTCCCTCAGTAACATACCAACACTGCTGTCTCCTGTGTTTATAGGTGGTGAACTACGAGTTCTTTAAGAATTTCACCGTCATGGCAACCAGTGGTCCCACCCACCAGGAGTTACCCCCCTTCAAATGGTCCAACACCGAGTGGGCAAGGCCCAAAGGACATCCTGATGAGTTCAACTTTCAGCCTGTCATGATCAACTTTAACAACTAAATGTACAGTAGTACTAGCGTGCTACAAATTATTATATTCGTCATTAAGTATAGACTCTTATAGTTAAGATACAAATAATATAATTATTCAGGTCCCAGAATATCTGGGCACTTTGGTTTATCATGGTGTACAGCAAACATACATGCAAAGCACCCCTCTCGGTACTGGTCTCGTGTTGCCACGGTGACCAGCTCCAGGGCACAGGACGAGGACCTGAGGGTGCAGCGTGCCCCATGGACATGCACAGGGGAGATGCTATTGCTAACCTACTGCTCTCGAGCAGTCTACAGGACTTACAAAAAAACTCCCCTCCTACATATTTACACGCAGTACACAAGTATATGTATTACATGCTGGAGCTTCTATCTGTCCTACTTTCTCTCTTCTTGCCGTTAGCTATCCATCCTACTTTCTCTTCTTGCCGTAAGCTATCTGTCCTACTATCCGTCTTACTCTCTTCTCGCTGTTAGCTATCTGTCCTATTATCTGTCCTGTTCTCTCTTCTCGCTGTTAGCTATCCGTCTTACTCGCTTCTCGCTATTAGCTATCCATCCTACTCTTTCCTCTTCCCGCCATTAGCTATCCATCTTCTCTCCTTGCTGTCAGTCCTACTCGCTCGCTCTCCTCTCGTCGTTAGCTATCCATCCTACTCTCTCTTCTCGCCGTAAGCTATCTATCCTACTATCCGTCTTACTCCCTTCTCGCCGTTAACTATCTGTCCTATTCTCTCTTCTCGCCGTTAACTATCTGTCCTATTCTCTCTTCTCGCTGTTAGCTATCCGTCTTACTCTCTTCTCGCCGTTAGCTATCTGTCCTATTCTCTCTTCTCGCCGTAAGCTATCTGTCCTACTATCCGTCTTACTCTCTTCTCGCCATTAACTATCTGTCCTATTCTCTCTTCTCGCCGTTAACTATCTGTCCTATTCTCTCTTCTCGCTGTTAGCTATCCGTCTTACTCGCTTCTCGCTGTTAGCTATCTGTCCTACTCTTTCCTCTTCCCGCCATTAGCTATCCATCTTCTCTCCTTGCTGTCAGTCCTACTCGCTCGCTCTCCTCTCATTGTTAGCTATCCATCCTATTCTCTTTCTCGCAGTTAACTATCTATCCTATTCTCTCATCTCGCCGTTAGCTATCCGTCTTACTCGCTTCTCGCTATCAGTCTTACTCTTTCTTGCTGTTAACTATCTGTCCTATTCTCTTCTCGCTGTTAACTATGTATCTATCCTACTCTCTCTTCCTCGCTGTTAGCTATCCATCCTACTCTTTCCCTCTTCCCGCCATTAGCTATCCGTCTTCTCTCCTTGCTGTCTGTCCTACTCGCTCTCGCTTCTCGCCATTAGCTATCTATCCTATTCTCTCTTCTCGAGGTTAGCTATCTGTCCCATTCTCTCTTTTCACCGTTAACTATCCGTCCTATTCTCTCTTCTCGCCGTGCCGTTAGCTATCCGCTCCACTCTCTCCCTCGCTGTAAGCTAGCTGTCCTACTCTTTTTTTTGCTGTTAGCTATCCATCCCACTCCGCTTCATGCAGTCAAGGGGGCGACATTCTACTGACACTCTGCTGTAGTGCTGAGGGCTTTCATGTTGGCTAGAGATAGGAGTGTATGCCTTTGGGAGATGGAACAACGCATACCTACCAACAAGCTACCACAATTATAAAGCCAATCTGTGATATGGTATCAACTGCATTTCACATCACTGTGCACTCACAATAGCTCTACCCATACTCAGCATGGATGCATGATGATAACTTGGAAGGTAATGCTTTTATAGCCTTTTAGCGAAGATAAGTAGACTGGAGGCTGGTTTGCTCTTTCAGATGCCTTGCATTACTTTACGCGGCCGGCCCTGATGCATGGCTGTGCATGTGTGCATGCAGGAGGGACATACACTGCGGCATACGCATGGTTGCAACATATACCTTGTAGTACAGCTGACACGAACAATTTGAGGTTGGTATGGTTGGCATTGCGAACAAATTTTCCACATTTCCAATCTTACACAGCCGATAGCATTGATTACATTCGTTATTCTCCCCATGACGACATAGTCCTGGTGAATGATGTGTGTGCATAGGAGGCAAGTCCACAACACATACTGCACCTTCATCCGTTACAAGCAACTGAAACACACGATTTTTACAATTACCTCAGCAAATTCTCAAGCATGCGCTACAGACCAACACACAACAGTAGTGACAAGGTGAAGCTGTCCAATATCAACCAATATGCAATTTGTAAACCATCTCATTACAGCATAACGACCATTACCATACTCCACTCCATATGATTCAAACACCAACACGACATTCATAAAATGTTACGAGATAACACACTCCTTATGCACAAGCAAAACTCCGACAAGATCACATCACTTCTCCAAACCAAACAAATCCACGATTTACGTAAAACGGCACAAAACAAAGCACATTCCATATATTGCACACTGTACGTCACGCATATGAAAAATGGACAAGAAATTATGTGCACACACTTGCATCAACACTCTTACACATTCTTATATTAGCCACACAAAAACCTTGCCATTTTTTTTTGCATTTTAGCCACTGAGCAATTGTCACAATCTTGCAAGCAATACGACACCCCTTTGCACAATGAATTTCACACTGGATTCAATTTTATCTTATTCCTTCATCTTAGCTCTGGAACACCTGTTCACTCCTGCAGTGATAGAGACCCCCCTCCCCTTTGCCACACACACATCCAACCAACGGCAATTTCAATTCGAGCAAACACCAAATCACATTAATGGATTTTGTACCTGTGCAACACACCATGCGAATTGGGACGATACAGGTAAAGAAGTCACTGGACTGATACTTGGAATGTGAAGAAATGCACTCGAGCTTTAAAGGAAGGACACCATACACTCCCAGCCTCTAGGTGGTTGCATCTGAATTCTGCAAAAGTGAAGATACGCACTCCCTCCCCACCACAAGCTACCTAACGACAAAACTGCACATTTCACTGCAAACGCTCGCCGTCCAAACTATGGCTATCACATGCAATGCTGATTCAGACCATTTACACTTCCTGTAATGGACAAGATGCACCACACTAACCTATCATGCAGCAAGCAACATGGGTTAGAATCAAATGTTTTCACCAATACTTTCCAGAATTCTCATGTAAAATGTGCTTGATTGCTTCAGCAGCGAATTTCTCTTTACAACCTGTAAAATTAGCAACAGACCGCCCTGTCCCCACCTAAGGAAGCATTTAGCACTGACGCCGGCAAATCTCAGAATCTTGCACTGTCTCAGAATTCTCTTTTATCCCTTGGCTGCTTGCGGTACATATTTAACCTGGGAGTGAAGCCAAGCACACACACTTCCGCCTACCATGCACCATGCAACACACTGAATCCAACCAAGGCAATGGAATAAAAGAAAAATTCACTGGAAAACTAACTAGTGGAGATGCAAACTTTTGCCACATACATTTACTTTCCTGGCTTGCCTAATTGGCCTCGTCGAAGAGATTTGCATGAAAGCTCCTCACACCACTGGTTGGCTTAATCCTGCACAACTAAAGATACACCTCTTCCTTCCTACACCTAGCGTTGTACATACTGATTGGTTAACACTCTGTAATCACATTGAATTGTGGCCATATCTTGTCGCCAAAAAAACGCTGTAGTCCTGCAAAGACTGACAAGAGAGATCCCCCTCCCTGCCTAAAACTACTAACAGCTAACAATGAAACTCTTGCAACTAAATAAGATGCACACAGGTGATGTAAACCAAGAAGTCCAATGCTACTGCATGTTAAAACATCCATGAACACAGTTTAACCCACTTACGGCTAAATCACATTTCAAGGCCGAGGTGCTGTAATACACAGTGCCAAGATGTTGAGATAAAGTCATGTGCCTACAAATGGACTGGATCCTGACAGCCACTGGTACCTGTGAAACTGATGGTAGATACCCCCTCGCCGCCTACGACTACCTATTGTACATTGAAAGATTGGCTGGGCTCCTATCTGTGGGACTTTAAGCTGCTGGCTTAGATGTCCTGTAAGCTGTTGGTACTCCATGGTGAAAGGCCAGGCTGTGTGTGATGTACATGCTTTTGTTGCCTCTGCAATACTTCTCCTGCAAAACCGAAGATACACACACCCTTCCCCCTACAGATAACCTGCCTACTACATTTAACCACACTGATGCTGCAGTACTGTAGATGCCACAACAGGGTAACAACTTGTGGGGTAGAAGCAGATGTATCCCATCTAACGGCACTGACAGTGGTCGGTGGCTTTGCTCCACACCATGAATTTTCTGTGAAGTCCTGTAAAACTGACAACAGATACCCCCCTCCCCCACTATTGCTACGACAACTTACGGAAAAGCACATAGGTAGTGTTCACATGAACCAAACAGGAAGCAATTAGCACTGATTACGGCGAACCTCTCGTAACTCGCAAACTGCTTAGTGTATTCTTGGATTATATCCATAGGGTGCTTGTAGTCACCTAGAAGTGAAATTGAACACACTATGCACCTACCATACACCATGCAACTAACCAAGACAAGGGACGAGGTGGAATAAGGTGGAGTTCACCAAGTTGCACAATCAAAGATGGTTTTACATTCTTTGCTTGTCTAATGAGGCTCTTCCCAAGTTGCTCTCGCACAAACTTGCTCAGATCAGATCCTCACACCACTAGCTGCCCATTTAGTCCTGTAAAACTGAAGGTACATCCCTCCCCCGCAACAAATAGCCTAGACACTGTTGACGTACTGATGATGCCTGTAGTGGCTTGTATTTCCCTAATGTGGCCATTTCGTTTGCTGCCAATTGGATGTGCTGTAGTCCTGCAAAACTGACAAGAGAGACCCCCCTTCCCTGCCTAGGATACTATAGCTCAAGTGAGACTCACGAAACCATCACTACTGCAAGCTTACGTGCATGCTATCACTAAGGACTCCATATGCTGTAGATACATACATATGTTGCAAGATGGCGATAAAGCTGCTCATTGCCTATGTGTTCAGCTGGACTGGGCTGTGATACTCTGGTGCTTCCAAGGCCCTGCGGAACTGAATTCAGATATTCCCCCCATCGCCTACAAATAGCTATCTTACACCAAAATCTGCGGTGCTTTGTCTGCTGGCTTAGGTGTCCCATAAGCTGTCTGGTACTTTGTGGGCATGGCCAGGCTGCTGTGGGCTACATACATACTTCCTGCTTTTACATTAAATGTCCTGCAAAACTGAAGGTACACGCACGCTCCTACTCCTAAAACCAACCAACCTAGTGAAGGATAGAAAGCTGAAGCCTAATGATCCAGTATGGTGACCCTCTCCAACGCCACAGTTGCTTGAACTCCTGCAAACACTGATGGTAAAGCCCCCTCTCCCTTTCCAGTAGGCCTACCCAATTTGACATAACGGTAACAATCACTGCTAACTTCCTGCATTCAATAGGGTCCTAAAAAAATGGAAGGCACTGTCCTACGATTAGACAATACTTACAGCTTTGTGCTTGTACTTCTACGTGATGACCTGTGCTTTATTGTCCTGAATTCACTCTTGCCCTGCCAAATCTATGGTACATCCAAATCTAGCTGCCAATCCTGTCCTGCAAAATGAAGTACACAGGCCCTTCCCCCACCTACAATAGCCTACTGACCTGTCCTGAACACCACTCTGCCAGCTTGCTAAACAACTTGCTCCATACTTAATCCATCCACTTAGTCTTGTATTACTACCTGTACACTGACACTACTTATCCACTTGCATGCCATCACATCCTGGTGCAATATGGAATCTCTTCAAGTATTAGAGCATGAATTTCTTTTTCCCCGACAAATCTGCAATACTGACTTTACAAGTGCCTCGTGGTACACACACACACACATGCTGCTGATTGCTGGATATCATCACCCTAAGGCATAGCTGGTCCTGATCTTCATCCCTACTCTAACACTATCAAAACAAACCTGTGCTGCTGTGATGGGGTTCTTATGAACACTGTCTCATTCCGGCATTAACACTGCTAAACTCTCTGCTATGTAATACATAGTGATACCAGATGCATGCCACTCCATTAGATGTCCATTCACTGAGATAGCTAGCTACACTCCAGATTAGGTAACCCAAGTTAAAATCCACAGGTGTAGGTGCTTGACTGACAACACATGGTGAATACACATACTGGTGGGCTGCTCCTGAGGAACCGTGGTACTCTACTACATGCTTCACTGCTTAGATACAGGTGAACGGGCCAGGTAAGTGATATGTGGTGTTGGTACTACTTCTTTACACGGCCTTGTCCCTGCTAGTTGAGCTGCTGCATACATGTGTGCATAAACGCCTCCTAAGCTGTGAACACTGGGTCGTCTACCTCTTACGCAAGACATATTTCACAATGCACTTAGGAAAATATTGACTGCCCATATCAATTCCAAAACACATTGAACACGATAGATTGATGATAAATACGGATATCAAAACACTCTTTATTAGGTCGACTCAATGAAAACCAACCGGACACAAAGTATACTAAAAACTGAAGCAAATTTCTGAGCATTTAATGAACCAGATAAAGCTAACGAACACAGCACTCCACGGTTGGTTAATTCTACACATACTGGTACACACTTCAGCGCACACAGGTGTTAAGGCACATCGGTGGTAACAATTCTTCATGCTCATGATTATCTACCCACAGGGGCATACACATCATGGCACACAACCCACACAGGGCACACTCCACTCCTATGCGCTCTCCTCTCGTCCCGCGGGCTATTACCATGGTAACGGTTTAGTGCTCTGTTAACTACTCACTGCGCTACCGTCTACTGGATGCTCGCTATGCCACACATTAGCCGTCATCACCACACGCCCGATAAACGGTAAGCACACGACACGGATATTTGCTAGCGACACAACCATGACATCTTCTTCGGCTACGACTACAGACTCATCTGCCCACTGTCTTTTGACCATTAGAAGTCTTCGCTCAGTTGTTCCGACTTTCGCTTAATTCTTCAACAGGCATCTCGTCTTCTTTGTGCTCTTCTCTGTACCGCTACACACCAGCACACGCTCCTCCTCTCTAGTTTTCTCTTCTCTCTGGTTTGTTGACAACGGACCGACCGCAGGAATTTATAGACTTGGGTTGGTCCAACCAGTTATAACCGGATCCTAACAGGATGACCAAAAATTTCTTTACCTTATAGGGAGGTAGGACCAATTTAGTAGCTGACGTAATGGGACATATGAGGTGATATTAGGGTCAGTGTTATGGTAACGTCATGGCAACGTTCTTTGATTGGCTGCTAACGTCAGCAGCTGAACTATGACATAATTATGGTGCAAACAGTAAATCACATTATGTGCTGTCCATGCAAGCATAATGGCATTACAAACAACACAAAGTCCGCTCCATAGGGTGATTGGTTCACTGCCTGTTCACTCTTGCCCAAACACAAGCTCTAGCACATTCAACCACCTTGTCAGGAAGCTAGAAGAAAGGGTGTGTACACCATAATAGACACACTCCACCACACTCCATACATCATTCAGTGTACATTGAAGAGACTTAAGATGCAACTAACTTTGGGTGGACACATGACAGCCCAGAGAAGAAGCCGACAGCTGGGCAACAGCTCATTGAACCCGTGTGGAATGTATCCAGTGAGGCAATTTTCATTCTGTGTGACAGGATGTGGGAGGGAAGTACCTTACAAGAATAGCAACAGCGGCATCATGCTCAGTCCCTATCGATACCCATTCATGATACAATCAGGAAATTCCTCCCCACCTGAAAGTACTCCCGCCATAGTTCCCAATTTGATTCAATGGAGTAAGTAAGGCCTGTGAACCCATGAAAGGCTTCCAGAAACTTGCAGTTCTGCAACACCTGTGTGTGTGTGTGTGTGTGTGTGTGTGTGTGTGTGTGATTCAATGGGTACAAGAACTATACATTGACACATTTGAGGGGCCACTGAGGCCATAAACATCATACAAGTCATGACACAATTATCTCTCCTTCTTCCTTTGTGGATACACAAAGGCATACTTTGTGTACAGTGATGGGATATGATCTAAGAGATGAAACTCCAAACAGGCACACCCTTACAGTAACACGTATTACAGCACACACCAAAAAAAGCTCACCTTATCAAAGGTGTAAAACTCAGTGTCACAAGAGGCAACTTTTTGCTCCTCCTCCTCTTCCTCCTCTTTGCTCATACAGCATCTAAGAATGTCCACTAAAGTGGTCCCAACTGTGCTCAGCAACACCTGCTCCTCTGGGCTGAGTTCATCCTGCCAAACCTCAAGGCATACACTCAAGAGGTAGCGAAGGAAGTGGCGTTTGGAGAGGCATGAAGCTACAAAGGGGAGAACAGCTGCATTGATCTGTTCGACAGCTGTTGCTGCCAGTCCAGCTTGGGATGTGTGCTCCTTTGGCTGCCATGAATCGTTGAGTTTGAATGATTTCTTCAGCAATTCACCAAATAGAGGCAGAGGGAGGGAGAAACCGGGTTGGTGCAAGGACAGTCTCGTGGCACAGGTGCTTAGCAGGCAGCAATGCCGGGCTGTGTCTCGGTAGATGGCAATGTCCTTTTGGTACTGTGAAAGCTGGGTCCTCACGTCTCCCAGCCTCTGTTCTGTGAGGATTGCCACTTGTGTGTTTGCAGTTGCCAACTCATGTATGGACTCCCAGGACTGGAGGATACTTTGAGAGGAAACAACCGAAACCTTGAGACGCAGCTACGTAGGTATATACATGGAGAGAAAACAGCACACCTTATTCAATATACGTTGGTCGTACGTATGTACGTGTTTGGCGTATGTATGTATGTCTGCGAACAGTAGTTAATAGGTTTAAAAGGGATAGCTATTGACACGCCTGACTGGCCATTGAGCCCATATAAGTGTTTAAGCCAGCTGTCTCCCTCTAACTTGTATACATAACACAGCACACAACATGTGTGTCAACAACACAGAAGAATGGAATGATAGCTGCTGTACGTGTGCATGAGAGTGTGGCATATGTTTGCAGACAAGTGTGTGTGTGCGTGTTGTGTGTCTGTGTGATGAGCACTTTGCACTGTGTAATGAATTCCGTGTTTTAAAGACACCCATCTGTGTGTGTGTGCATTCTGTGTTTTAAATACACCCATCCGTGTGCACCCGTGTGACTCTGTCTGTGTACAAAAGAAACAATAGAAGGGGTATGTGTACACCTGTGCACCGTGCAATTACCCCCACCTTTGGTACCTTAATGAAATTACCCTCCTCACATGCCCAAGCAAATGGAATCAGACCTTGTCCCACTGGACCTAACTAGGAAGGGCTAAATGGATTGACTCAGCTTGTTCAGGGGCTGAGGTCAGGTAGACCTTCACCCCTAACACAACTAATGCTATGAACAAGACCTAATAGCCCACCTCAGCGTGATGAATGCTGTTGATGTGAGTGGCAATGTCTGCCAACATGGCTCTGTGTCGAATGGGGAGCGTGGGAGCAAGTGAGTGCATGATCTTCTGACGAAAGAACTCCTCCATGTCCTCCCTCCCCAACTGTAGGTCGATTATGGTGAACAGTGGGGCACAGCAGGAGAGAGAGGAGGACTGCTGAGCGCAGAGTTGGAAGAGTGAAGTCACAGTGACATCTTCACACGAAATGCACGCATCCATGTCTTGTAAAATCACCAGTGCCATGTTTAAGGTTGAGTTGTGGCATATGTAAGTGGCAAGGAAGTCCAGCACTTCCTCCTTAATGGCTTGGGCAGAGCTAAAGATGAAGTACACCAACTCCTCCTCAGAGAGAATCTCTTCAATTTCCTTCACCTCCAACTGGTCGGCTGCTATGAGTGGTGGAAGGTTGCTATCCTCTTCTGAACCCGGAAGGCTCGGCACATCGCTGCAGACACTCACCCGTGAGACCCTCCCACTGGATCGCCTTCGCCACCTGGTGGACAGGCTAGACCTTCTCCTTTGCTGCAGATAGCTACTGATGGTGGCCTCTCCACCCTTGCCCTCAGCCTTGGCAAGGGTGAGCAGGTAGTGATGTGGGTCAAACACAAGGGGGACAACGCCCACACCGGGGGAGCTGGAGAGGTATTTGATGATCATGAGTCGCTCGCTCACAGCTGGTGTGCCCTTCACAAGAGAAGAGTAGCTCTCCTCCAAGAATTCACTTTCAACGAAAGCAGCAGCTATTGAAAAGTCTTTGCGTAGTGGAATCTTCTCCGGTCCTCTGTAGCTGCTGTTTGCTGACTGTTCTGAGGAGGCCAACTCCCCAGGTTCCAGCTCGCCACGGCAATACAGTGTCCAAGTCTGTACCAGTTCCTCCTGGTCCACAGGGTTGAAGATCATTAGGTACACTGCAGCAGCGGCCACCAGGAGTCCATCACAGGGGGAGGATTGCAGCAGGGCAGCGGCAGTGTCCCGTTTCTTCTCCACACTCTCTCTGAGTGGCAAGAGTGCCTTCATCAGCTCAGTGGCCTCCTTGTGGCTCCGTCTCAGTTGATCAAGATGCCTCTCAAAGGTGCGGAGTCGCTGAAGAGCCTTCCGGTGCTCCTGAATCTTCCTCTCCAGAGCTGCCTTGGTCTCCTCCATCTCATATGTCTTGGTACTATACACCTGCTTTGCCTGTGATGCGTGGGGAGAGGGAGGGAGTGGCATACTCAGATACACAGAATCACACAAACATGTACATCAGCATACACACACGTAGACAGCACACAATTCAGTACTGCACATACATACTGTACGTACACACAACATAGCCATGGGGTGAAGCAAGACGTGAAATTTGCACTAAATTGCATACCAGTCATCAGACCACCCACACCTCCATAAGCTTTCAAGGTATAATTGCATTGCTAGCATAGACAGACACAATCCCAACGCCGACTATAACATTATTCATACTTAGGAAGCTGTTCAATCAGCTGCAAGGGGAGCTGTGCTGGCCTCCGCAGAGAAACTCTGCACCGAAACACCCCACTCTCCACAGCATTCCTAGCATGTATCATAAGCAGCTTCTCTATCAACACTCTCCTATCCACAGCTAGATAGCTCACCTCTGACAAGTCTTGCCTGGCCTTCTTCAGCTCCTCTTCGTGTGGAAGCATCACCTCACGAGCTGAGTGGTACCCAACTAAGGCCTTCAGCCACGAGGAGATGGACAGGGCTGCCTGGCTACCTCGGCCCACAAAAGCACTGTCTAAGCGCTTGCTTGCAATGGTTTTCTTCAGGTATCTCAGCTTCCCTTTTGGAATGTTGTCTCTATCAAAGTACTGGAGGTGTTCAAAGAAGTTCTTTACTAGCAGAAGTTGTTGGCAGTCCTCCCAGGACTCTGGTCGGTCAAAGACGACACAGAGAGCATACAGCACTGCCTTGAGTGCTTCAGGTGGTGAGTGGTAGCTCATTAGCTCAAGGATATCATTCTTTTGAACTGAGCTGAGGGCGCGTAGGGCAGCAGTGTACTGTGTGGACACCTGGTGGAGAGGGGAAGGGGAAGAGTGAGGGACAGGAAGGATGGAACGAGGAGTGACAGTGAGAGGAGGGCGGGGAAGGGTGGAGTGAGGTGTTTGGAATGACAGTGAGAGGAAGGGATGTCCGGGTAGTGTGGAAAAACACATGTTACAGCACCTGTTGCATTGCCTCTTCCAGCTTCTCAGCGAGCATTTTCACTCTGCTGCTCTCCCTCGCAATCACTTCCTCAGCTGCCTTGCAGCTCTTGTTGGCCTCCAGATACTCATCCTTGTGCGAGGTGATGGCAGTCAAGTACTTATCCACCACACTCTGTGCAGCCTCTACGTCACCTTCTGCTGCGGCAACATGGGCTGCAAGGTCAGCCACGTCCACGTCAGCCTCCTGCAGGGCCTGCAGCACATCTTCAGCATCATCAATGGACTCCTGTGCAGATGTACGCAAGAAGGAGTGTGTGTGTGAGTGTGTGTGTGTGTGTGTGTATGTGCGTGTGTGTGTGCGTGTGTGTGTGTGTGTGTGTGTGTGTGTGTGTGTGTGTGTGTGTGTGTGTGTGTGTGTGTGTCTGTGTGTGTGTGTGTGTGTGTGTGTGTGTGTGTGTGTGTGTGTGTGTGTGTGTGTGTGTGTGTGTGTGTGTGTGTGTGTGTGTGAACATGACACAGTACATAACAAGTGAAGCTGCACTGCATGGCTCCTCACCTTCTCTTTACATTGCATGTCCAAAGAGAGCAGGTAACCCATTCTTAGGCATGTCAGGAACAGCCGCGGCGTGAAGGTCAGCCGAACACCTTTCCTCAATGCCACCCGAACCGCTGTTGTGTGCACATGTGCTGCCAGCTCTGAGAGGGCAGAAATCCCACCAGTGAAGGAGATGCCATCCTTCCAGGTAGAGTCTGTCCCCACTTCCAGCCAACGCAGAGCAATGTCACTGCATGCCTCTACGTCCAACAGAGCCAGGTGGCCTACCCAGCTGGCTGCTCCCAGGATGAGGGGAAGAACTCTGTCCTCCACCTCCTTGTTGACTTCCCCTTCCTGTTCACTCTCCTGCACTGTCCAGCAGACCAGGATGTGTAGGTGCTTCTCTAGGAAGCTCTTTAAAGTGCTGAGTGCGTCAGAGTATTTCAAGTGGCGTGGAAACCTTGAGGCTCCCTGCTGCACTTGTCCAGCCATGCGTATGATCTCTGAGGCACTGAAGACGCTCTCTGCATCACCTGGGAGAGGATGAGAGAGAGCAACACATGTACATCATAGGCACATGGCAGAGAACTGTGCTACACCTCCACCACTAACTCGTGCTCCCCAATACACATGACCCACACCACGCACCTTAAGGTTACACTTAACTAAGAACTTCCATTCAATATCACACTTCAGCTGAGAGACCACCTCACCCCTCCCCTCCCCTCCCCTCCCCCGCCCCTCCCATCCCATCCTTTCCCCTCCCTTCATTACAGTACCTTCCTTCATGAGCAGGTACAAGCTGTTCCACTGTTGGAGGGACAGCCGCCCACTGACAACCAGGGCAGTGTCCTGTCTCTCCACAACGGCCAACCAACAGGCCTTCTGAACACAGTCTAAGAACTGGGACTGGCTGGGAATACTTGGCAATGCCAGTGTGATCACCTAAAGGCATGGTGCCATAGAGATAGCAAGGATACATACGTACACATAGACAACACCAATACAAACAAGCAAACAAACAACCGAACAAACAAACAAACAGAATTCTATATAATTATACAGTATCATATGAGCTGTGGACCCCACTTGACTTATGTACTGTGAACATTAACACATGCACAAAATGCACAACGTTCTATTGCTCGCAACTCTGCAGAATTTGTGTGTGAAGGAGAATTCCATTGCTACCATACACCAGTTCTTTGTATGCTTATCATACCCCCATGCAATATGCAGTAGGGGCCACTGTGGGCAATCTTGCTTACCCGGTAGCCCATCAAGCAGGCTGCCACACGACACACTGACTTCTTCCCTGCCCCTCTGGAGCTGAGGAGGACAGCATGGGAGGGCGCCAGGTGCTGCAAGAGTGGGAATACAACAGAGCACTAGACCGAGCACAACTGTATGCTGTGTACAGTATGTGACACTCACTGTGTGACCAACACTGAGCACAACACTTCCTCACATACAGAGGTGCACTGACTACTATTGCTATAGAAAGGAGTGAAGGGGAGTGCCCCGGCCCTCACCAGTGCTCTTGCCATCCGCAGCACTTGCTCCACCAAGGTGCGGTAGGGGATCACCTCCTGCTGTGTGCTGACCTCCTTGGAGTAGCGCTGCATGCATCCCTCCACTACAGAGAGTGCATCCCTGTCATCCAACTCCTTGTACACCATTGCAGCAGCAGCACCAGCCTTCCCTCCCTCTCCCTCCTGCCTCTGTCCTTGCCTCTGCTCAATGACTGATGTCGAGCTGATAGGTGGCAGGCTGGTTGAACTAGGGTCTAAGTTAGTTGCAGTTGAAGGAACCTCTAAACCGGTGGAGTCATCTGTAGTTGAAGGAGCAAACATAAGCCGAGAGAGGTCTTCTCCTCGCAGACTGATTTGGTCCAGAGGAATGACCTGGGTCAGCTTGCCAGCTACGTGAGCCCGGTACAGGAGGTCAGCATCATAACCAAGCCGCCTGATGTCTTCAAAGAGTGCAGCACTATTGTCATCCTCATCAGGTATGGTTGAAGGGAGGACAGGGAGGTTCTTCCCCAGTCGTTTCTCCCTCCTCCTTGCCGTAACAATGGCAGCACTCTGCTCTGCTCTAGCTCCAAGCTCAACCACCTTCAGTCCTGCGGGGCCACAGAAGGCCACTTTGACAATGTGGTTGATCAGATTTCCAAACCAGAGGCAATCCTTTGGAGCTGAAAACCGGTCCCCGTACACTCGTGCAGTCTCGTGGCACCACAGCCGCACCATGCTCCTCAGCAGCACGACCTTAGCGGCATGCTCCTCTGTTTCCAGAGAAGCTTTGAGCTTTCTACGCCCTCGTGCCAACTTTGTCAATTCATCTTTCATTCGAGCAGGTTTGGGAATGTTACCAGTACCGAAAGAAGATCGCCTGCGATGTCTTGAGCTCTTTGAAGTCTTCTCTCTTCCTGCAGCTATTATCGCTTTCCTTGAGGAGACTTGAAACCCCTTGGGCCCTCCTTCATGGGAGGAGAGAAACTTTAGTCCACTGTAGATTGCCATCACCTCTTTCAGGGAGACCGCAGGAAGCTGCGGTGGCGTTGCAGCGGATGTGTACGACAACACATTGCAATGGACTGTGACAGAGGCAATCACAAGGGCCTGATCAGCAAAGAAGGAAGGGACAGTGTTACATAATGCCGTACAGGCTCGTTGCTGTGTTTTTCTAATAAAGGCAAAATAATTGTGCAGATATGCACACAGCAGATTTGATGAATCAACTGACTGCAGTATGAGGCAGCCTCATATAGGCCTGCATTAGTTGCATCCTGCTATCAGTGATTGACTGATAGCTCTGCTATGTACGTATCTGATCATGATCAATTTGCCTTTACACTAGCTGATCCACACTAGTACGTACTTACATACATACGCACACACAGCCTATGATACGTAAGGGGAGCTCACATTCGTTAACTGTCCCACCACTTCCTCCTCAAGCTGTCCAATCAAAGCCCTCTCTAGCCAATGAGATACTCTGGAGCTGAATATTGTGGACACACTCTCACTCGACAAATTGGGAAGCAGAACAGGGACAAACTGGCAGAGGAACCTTGAGCTGAAAGCTGACACAGCACTGGGCACCATGGAAGCAATAAACCTCACTCCCTGGACACTTTGCTGGAACGACCTCACTGGGTCAGTGATGCACCCTTCTGTAGCTGTTTGGTGGAGGGTCTCCTCCACGCTCCCCAGTCCAGTTTCCCAGGAGCATGCAAGGTGGAGGTCGTCCACAAACAAGAGCATCCTCTGCATCTTAGCAGGGGGTCCCGACCCCTTGTACACGTCAATGGAGCGCTGGGATTTGCTGTGTTTCTTCATGATGCTGTTCCTCAGTTGTTCGGGGGAAGTCTGTGGGTTGACGCACAGTCGGGTCAAGGGGAGCTTGCTCTCTATCTGGTTCTACATACAAGTACATGTAGAGAGATGTGGGTGACCCCTGTGGATGAATACTAAACATGTGATGTAATACATGAGGCGATGGCATGTGACCAGTGTGTGATTCACCTTATGTCAATTTAGAGGACTTCACTGCATATTAGTGCGCACACACACACACACACACACACACACACACACACACACACACACACACACACACACACACACACACACACACACACACAACACACACACACACACACACACACACACACACACACACACACACACACACACACACACACACACACACACACACACACACACACACACACACACACACACACACACACACACACACACACACACACACACACACACACACACACACACACACACACACACACACACACACACACACACACACACACACACACAGACACACACAACACAACACATACGTACCACAGGATACACACATACATACTTTTACAGATTCCGTCTTCCCTGTCCCATGTTCCCCCAGCAATATAACATTGTAGCCAGCAGAGAGCAGCACCTCAGAGAAGTGGCAGGCCTTGAGCATCTGCACCAGAGCACAAGGAACGGGTTTATACGGCAGCAACACAGTGTAGGGAAGGAATAGTAAGGGAAATATCTGAAGAGTGAACAGGTGCTTCCACAGTACTTGAAAGATGAATTCAAGTCCATGCAGATTGAGAGGCATTGATTCTTTAGGTCACTGCCAGCAGACACAGAAACTATCCTCACCTCTGGCACCGTGGCATAGCCATTCTTGTTCACCGCCATCCCATCGCACCTCTCTTTCCAAGTCTTGAAGGTGCATGTCTTGAAGTCCACATAATAATCTGTGACTAGCTCCACAGAGGGGATTTCCCCATCCAGTCCCAGCTGAGTCAAGACATCTCGAACAAATCTGTCATGCTCTACAGAGCTAGGGTAATCACTGGAGTGAGAGAGAATAGCCAGGCAGCCAGGTAACTGCAAGCAGGACAGTAGACTGTGACAACACATGCGGCCGCTCCTGAATAACCAATGGTCTAGTGTGCCTTTATTGAACTATTCTCCGGGGAGAACGCTGCTAGAACAGCTGCAAAGGAATGCAGTGCATGTGAAGATGGCATACGTACATTGTGCATACGCTATGCATGTATTACGTCCACTTTGCATTTGCAAACACGTGGTGGAAAGGACACTGGGGCTACGAGTGATGTGTTGCTGCCCTTACCAGGTGGCCAGCACAGGGTAGGTGGCCCAGATGGTTGCGTAGCTGAAGAGCAGAGCCATGTGCTGGGAGAGGTCCACATCAGAGGAAGGGCCCGACTTGGAGCTGCCATAACTGACGCCTCCAGTGCTGAATGTCGATGATCTCCTCCTGTGTCTGGCAGAAGAGGGGGCGGAATTCGGTTCCTCCTCGCTACTTGCAGCATCAGCAATGGAGGTAGAGAGTGACATGACACTGGAAGTATGTGAAATACTGCCGTAGTCATTGATGCCATCCAGGGCACGCATCTTGGAGCTGCTGCGCGTTAAGACAGCAGAGAGGAACCGGAGGAAGAGAACAACCAGCTGGTTGGCGTTGCAGGGGTAGAACTGGCTCTTGTAGCACTTGTGGAGCACTAGAGGGAACCCCTCCTTCATGAGACCCTCCAGGATTTCTCGACTAGATGCAAGGAGAGGGCGATAAGAACAAGGCCAATGTGAAGAAGCGCTCTCATGTAGTGCTGTTAGAACACCAATGATTCTAACTTAGACAGCTCACCATGAGGTGTTGAGGTTGTGCTTTGTCTTAGCCTCCTCCAACCATTTGTCCACTATGGCATGCCACGGGAGGGTGGAAGGGGAGAGGCGGATCAGCAAGGATGATGCCAGGAGGGAGGGGCAAGGTGGGTGGGGCAAGTCTTCCAGTTCAATGATGAACCTGACAGATCCTGTCAGTAGAGAAAGTCATTGTCACATATTTACGTATAAAAATTCACACTGGAAAGAGTATACTGTTGTGCTCATTGACAGTTGAACCAGTTTACAGTTAGACCCAAGTACTTGAGAGCCAGGCCTCACACAAAGTGTTTTGGGTCTAGCAGCTAGACAAAGGTATAGTGCACCAAGGCATAAACACCCAATTATATTTTAAGTTGCCGCTTTTAAACGCAGCATGATACGCCATAGCAACAATACAAAATATTGCTCAGCTCCTCGAGGCGCTTCCAATGGTACCGCTTTCGTCGTAATGCGACCATCTTTGCGTGTTGCTAAGGAGTTGACCAATCAAATGCCTTTATTTGGGTCACGCGGACAACCGGAAGTAATTAACGATGTAGAACGATAGTGCGGCTATTGAACGACCGAACAAGAAGAAGGCGATATTCTGTCAGTTTCATCGTTGCTGAGCGCTTGGGAAACAGAAAGACAATGTCCAGAAGGTCTGGGATACAGGACAAACTGGAACAGACAAGCACAAGAAGTGAGAGGACGAAGAAGAGGATTGTTCGGACCTTTCACTAGGCTCTTCTCACCTCTGGAAGATTCGGAGTCACTGCCGCCGCCACACAGGTCAAAGAGGCTGATGCAGAGTACCACCAAGGGCGAACAATTGAACGGAGACGAAAATGGTAAGTACCGCACATTCACTGGCATAGATATCCACGTAGCTATATCATGATGGTGTAGGCGCTTGTGGGTTTCTTCAAGCCCAAGCACAAATGTCACAGAACCTGAACAGCTTGCAGCAGTGCTGTGTTTTCCATTGGCATTGCAATTAGAATCTTGTTTAACCTGGGAAGAACTTTAATTCTATTAGTATGATTTCTTTTGCCTCCCTTCAGTGATCAAGACTCCAGAAGAAGACAGCTGTGAAAGTGATGAGACGTTTACCCACAAGTGGACACTCATGCAGGTGAGTTAAAGCACATGTTTTGAGAAGAGTGGCTGCTTACCTTAGCTCCAGGCACTTCAGTTCTATTACGTCATGCTTCTGTGTCCAGATTAGGCCTCATTATAACAGCAGCAAGTGTTACGGGCGAGTGATGAGCAAACCACTCATGACTGGTGGTCTATGTAGTTTATTTTGATAATGATTCTAACTTTCTTGGCACTCTTCAAGGTGCCTAACAGCTTGGTGAACTTTTGTCAAGTAAGGAAGTGCATTATAATGTGGTGAAGTACGTCCAAGAAATACAGTAATGAATATGCACGATACACATAATAATGTGACATTACACAACATGCAAACACTTCTGAACTGTTAGCCATTACATGTTTGCCTATTTGCTAGGTACAATTGGTACTCTGGACCTGGAAGATCAAGGAAAGCTGTTCATGAAGATAAAGTAATCGCTTCAGAGTATTCTAGCTACCGACTGATGCCATGGCTTCTTGACAGTATGACTTTCTTATTTTTTCTCTCTGTAACTTTTTACCTGTACCTATGTGCTATAACTGTGCACCATGTAATTTTACTTATATGTCATTTTGTGGGTGGTGAAAATTTTACCGTGGAGGATATGTAAGCTACATTTTACATGCATACACCAATGAGGATGTAAATATATGCCAAAATCTCTCTGTAACTTTGAAGAGATTCTTATGTAGTTTGTAATACTTGAAAGATAATTCAAAAGTTTTTAATGCTTACCAAGTTGAAAACAAAAATTCGAAAATCCCACCAAGCGCCATGGCGATGACGTATGGCGGCAACGTGTGATCGTTACCATGGCAACGAGCGGCGATTTC
This sequence comes from Ianthella basta, assembly GCA_964019415.1. Taxonomy (NCBI): domain Eukaryota; kingdom Metazoa; phylum Porifera; class Demospongiae; order Verongiida; family Ianthellidae; genus Ianthella; species Ianthella basta. The sequence goes on along the minus strand of OZ025875.1, from coordinate 518,379 downwards.
AAAGATTGTCAATGAAACTAATTCTGTTCCAAGCTACAAGTGCATAGGAACCACTACACAGTGTAAAGGACAAACCAAAGGAATACAGTACAGATTGGAAGTTTATGCCTTGGTGCACTATACCCCAACCTTGGTTGACCGTCTTACTTGGGAGTGAGATGTGTTCAGTATTCATGGAGTACACTATATTGCCATCTTCAACCAACTGTGCCAGCAGCATTGCCACCTCCATTGAGATGGGACCATGCAGGATGACCCAGTGCTGAAAGGAGGAGCACTCATCTTCAAAGCCCTCAAACTTAGTGTGTGTGTATGTGCTGGCATCTGGATGTGTGACACTCTCCACCATCTGCTGAAAAGCATCAGTGTGGTGAATTAGCATCTGCAGCAGTGAAGGGTGGCCATCTTCCCAGCAGTCAAAGAGCTGGAGAAGGAGAAATAGGAGATACATTCACACACAACAACTGACACTGCATCACACATGTATTGATAAATACTGTCACAAAATAAACACCATCCTAGCTTCAATGAGCTCCCCCCCCCCCCCCCCCCTACCCCTTCACCTCCTGCAGTGTGTGTGCCATTGGGTGTATCATGGTGGTCTTCACTCGAGGGTACTGCCTTGACGCCCCCTCCCCTCCCTCTGCCCGCAGGTCCCTGTATGCTGCTGCCAGGACACTGCGCACAGTGGACTTGCCAGTGCAACCATCACCGCAGAGCAGAACAATGGGGCTTGACTGGAGGGCCTGGTGCAGGGCCACACACTGCAAGGAGCACAGAGAGAAGAGAAGAATTACATGGACATCAGTCCTTCCTTCCTGATTGTTCAATACTTCATTGACACACTCCACTAATCCGCTGATCACTGATATGTACATACAGACTACAACCTTTCGACAAGTACCCCTATCCTGCCCCTGCACCTTGTCCACCATCTGTGGCAGCTCCTGTAGGTTCCTCTCCCTCAGCTCTTGGCCCACCGCACCCCTCAACTCCTTCACTTGATACTCCTCCTTGTCTGGGAACGTGGTCCAGTCATCAGACAATGTGTGTTGGAAGTAGTCCACTGCCTCTTTGCAGTGGTGGAGGCACACAGGGACCACCTCCCCCTCAAAGTCCAGGACTGTGGACAGTCTCCGCTTAACAAGCACAAGAACGCCGTAGAGCAGTGCTCGTTTTTCCTTTGAATCTGAATGGAGGTAGTAAGGCTCTGATGTGCTGCCAGCAAGGGCTAGGAGGTACCCCTCAGCTTCACCAATGATATCCCTGAAGATGTGATGGTTGCGCACGAAAGGTTGAAGTGAGGCAGGCATCTAGAGAAAAGAAGCACACCTTCACTCACTTATACTCTCACACATACGTACATTAAAGGTGTGGAATGAGTGACATAAGGTATGGTAGGAGTGACACGAGGTGTGGTACGAGTGACACGAGGTGTGGTATGAGTGACACGAGGTGTGGTACGAGTGACACGAGGTATGGTAGGAGTGACACGAGGTGTGGTACGAGTGACACGAGGTGTGGTACGAGTGACATGAGGTATGGTAGGAGTGACATGAGGTGTGGTACGAGTGACACGAGGTGTGGTACGAGTGACACGAGGTATGGTACGAGTGACACGAGGTATGGTAGGAGTGACATGAGGTGTGGTACGAGTGACACGAGGTGTGGTAGGAGTGACATGAGGTGTGGTAGGATTGACATGAGGTGTGGTACGAGTGACACTAGGTGTAATGGCAGTGACATGAGGTGTGGTGGGAGTGACACGTGGTGCAATAGCAGTGACATGAGGTATGGTAAGAGTGACACACACACACACACACACACACACACACACACACACACACACACACACACACACACACACACACACACACATGCTAGCCTGCACACCATGGAACACACCAAGTTTTGAATCTCCCTCCACAGGTCAATGAGAGTAGTGGACAGTACTGCCACCCTTTGGAAGCCACTGGCAAGCAGCAGTAGCTGCACAAGCTGCACAGCATCGGGACCAGCCCACTGCACACAGCGAGCACCGTCCTGTACGAGTGGCAGATGGACACTGGTGGCAGGAGAGTCACTGCAGTACACACACATCAGCACCACACACCATATAACTGACAAATTTACGTACTGTAAAATGAAATATTGCTCAACTACACACACATACTGTATATACTTAATACTATCATGGAAAGATATTTTGTGCTCTTGACCATCTTTAACTTAACTGCCATTTTCCTCTAAGCCACATGTGCACACGTACGATGGCCATTGTAATGAATTTACGCAGTGCACTGTACATATGCCCCACAAGGTAGCACAACCTCTCAGCACATAGACACTGTTACACATCATTTGTGGTACCACCCGTTCACCTTCACTCCTTGGGGCAGCATTCTCTGCCTCCCCTGCCCATCACAGCGTGGTTCCTGTCCGAGTGAGAGGCAGCAGAGAGAGGTGGGGCTGGCAAGCAGCTCTGCGCCCCAAAGATGGAGCATGACCTGCTCCTGTCCCCTGCAGTCCAGCAAGGGACAGGAATACCAGTTGACCTTCTGGTACGTCGAGCCGGCATGGCTGAGAGAACTGGAGCGACCTGACTCTTCTCCTGAGCCAGTAGACCTGGCAACCTCCACCTGATGACTACCACTGGCAGTGACAGATATTGAGCTCTTCCCCGCAGTAAAACGAGGATGCAATCCATGAAGGCGTGCCTGAAGATAAGAGTAGATACAAGTTGCTGAGTCAGCAACATGCGCAGTGCACTACATGCACACACTGCTAATGCTATGGTCTCCTTTCTCCTTCCCACCTTCTCTTGCAGTGTGCCCTGCAGTTCCTCCACACACTTGCACAGTAGCGCTGAGGTCTCTGCCGTCAGCCCTCCTCCACCTCCCAGAGCTGTAACTGCTCCGGTTCCAGCAACACCCAGTACCAGGTGGCAGGCTTGGGATTGCGTCAAGCGGTTAGGGAAGACAAAGGAGTAATAAGGACGACCAAGGAGCTAGGCAAGCAGGTAAAAGAGGAGAGAACAGTGAAATATGGACTCTTAAGAACTGTCTGAACATGCATCATACCTGTGCAGTATCCCTGGTGATGTTGATGCTTGTTTCGTGGTCGGATGGAGACACAAAGACAGCCCCTTCGCCTTCCATGCAGTGTAGCAGGTCCACCACACCCTTCTCAACTTCCGGAAGGAGTGAGACACGATGGCTGAGACCCAGGAACTCAAAACCATAGGGCACACTACTGCCCAAGTGGGTTAGCCTACACTCAGTGGGAATGTAGGTGACAGTGCTCTTGGTGAGGCCACTCTCCAGAGTGAGGGCCAGCTTAGAGACAGAGACGGAGGAATTGGTCTCTAGCTGGAGGGAGGCCCGCTCCGTATGGTACCGTGGGAGGGATTGCCACTCAAAGGAGGCTGACAGGGGATGGGGTACATTACGCAGTCTGGCAGCTACATCATACTTGTTTCGCAAGAGGAGGACAAGTGACCCAATGAGAAGGAAAATCTTCCTTTGCTGCGACTTGTCTGCTATTTTGTTGGGCAGTTGGTACATGAGGGAACTGAAGGCCTGCAGGCAGTGCTCCACAGCTGCTCTGTAGTACACACACACACACACACACACACACACACACACACACACACACACACACACACACACACACACACACACACACACACACACACACACACACACACACACACACACACACACACACACACACACACACACACGTACACAGGCGGAAAAATATACAGCAGTCTATAAATATCTCTTACTGCATGCCATTTATAGTGTACTACTGCAAATACAGGCACAGACACACAATACACGTAGCACAAGGCAACATGCTGTTCCTACACTTCAGTAACACACTGAGCCGTAATATGTGGACACTGCAGCTTGTCCAACCCCAGCACAGCAGCAGCAGGTGATGTGGCGTAGTGACCTACATGTGCCTATCCAGTGCCTGTCTTGGGTCCTCACTGTTGTCCAGGCTCACACAGCTGCCAATGGCTTGTGCCCAGGTTGCCTCTAGTGCCAGAGTGGCGCACTGGGAGGGAACACGCTGCAGCCACTCCAGAACTGCACCTACATACATACATGGGGTAGCACAGCACACGTAGAACAGTAGTTAGCAGGTATGCATACTGTACATGGTATGTTGTATGTACATACATACATTAGACATACATACTACACATGTATACATATGTTGGATGTGTGCCAGCCTCTAGTAGTGCATAGCTCCCTATCTTACGGGTGGTGTCATGAGAGTGGTCTTGGTCTGATGAGAAGCGCAGTTTCTCAGGGACAGTCTGCAGGCTCTCAGTCAACTGGCATGAGAGGGTGACCCGGATGGCTCGCTCCAATACCGGCAGCCACTCTGCAGGCGTGCGGCTTCCCAGGGGTAGGGATGAGAGTAGGGTCAGCTCCTCACCCGCACAGCCCTTTACAGACACAATGTGGTAGCCTGGAGGGGAAGTGTGGGCAAGCATGTGCTACACACACACACACACACACACACACACACACACACACACACACACACACGCACGCACATGCACACACACACACACACACACACACACACTCGCACATGCCTCACACACATGCACGCACACACTTAACGTACGTACCATCATCCTGCCCAACTGATTCCTGACTGTACACCTCCATCAAGCCCAGGTCAGCCACCCCAGGGTAGCACCGTCTCAATAGTGGGAGGAGGGGCAGAGGTGTGGCATGGTGGACCATGCAGCGCAGGGTGTCCCTGTCAGACACAAAGAACAGGCGAGAGTGGAGACAGCGGGTCTGCATCAACTTGTCCTCAATCACCTTCATCTGGTCATCCTGTAGTAGGAGTGCAACAACAGAACCGTTAGATACACACTCAAAAGGTGGCATACATAGCTGCATTTGAAAGCTCAGAAATCACATAAATACGTATATTTTCAAGGATATACGCAGAATGTACAGAATATCAAGGGTAAAAGTGTACAGTAGATGGATGGATCTTAGAATCTAGAGGTTGTGAAGAGTGAAGTGAGTAAGATATCACATACGTACTTACATGATACCAACTCACCAGGTGCTGCTGCACGGTGTGTAAGGCCTTCCTGAGGGCATTCCCCTGCAGTTCCCTCACACCCCGCTGACCGTGCTGCTTCTGGACCAAGGAGAGCACTCGTGCATCGCTGTACACCTCACCCATCACCTCCTGAATCTTGGTCGTGGCAGCCTTGAGTGAGGATAGGTCAACTGAGGCAAGTTGTTTGCTCTCGATGCCTTGGAAGAAGTCCAGCAGTTGTAGCCACTAAGCACAGGGGGAAGGAGAACAGGACTGTGTCACCAACTGCTTGTGACAGAAAAGACATGCAAGCAGGAACTAGAGGGTAGCACAGCTGGCCCGGGTATACCTGTGTCTGTCCGCTGATCATCAGCACTAGGATCTCCCGCACCCTCTGAAGCAGGTCCAACAGGTGCCCTATGTTGCCTGACACCTTGCCTTCCTGAGCAGATCCCAGGAGCACCTGCAGGCTCATGATGTCATCCTCCAGCCACAGGTGGAGATCCTCTGTGTCCACCACAGTGCAGAAGGAGTCCTTAAGTTGCTCAGTTTCCTGCTCGGGGTCAAGGGCAAAAGTGGTTGTCTTTTCCTTCAGACTGTGGTGAGGCTTTTCTGCTTCTGTGACAGCAAAGGAGAATGGCTTCGAAGAGATGTGGTCCACCCTGAGTCTCCTGCTCTCCCAGCGTGCCCTCATCGCAGCAAGGGTCTTCTCCAGCTTGTGGTCTGCTTCAGCCTTCAGACAAGTCTCTATGATGTTGTCAATGTAATCGGAAATGTTGTAGGCAAGGAGGTCGTATAGGGTGAAGCGGTGTGAGCGATCATATGGCACACCCATGGCAGCAAAGATGGAGTGCCAGTGGTGGGGCTGCATGAGGGCAGAGGGAGGAGGAGGTGTATGTGTAGCTCCTACCAAATACAGACAAGCTCCTAATGCTGTTCAAGAACAATAACTACATGCATTTGAAACACATATAAACTACATAATATTAGATACACATGTGTAGCATGGTTAAAAGTGAAGTGAGGCGACCACTCCTTCCCCTAGTCTTGCTTGGCCAAGGCCCTTCCTCCATTGCTGCTACTGAACTGCGGTTCGGGCTACATGGGACTATCCTTGCCCTGCCCAAAGCCCCACCCCCACCCACCTTAATAGCTGGTGAGGTGAGCCTCTGCAATAAACGCAAGTTCCCCAAGAACTCTTTGAGCTGGCCTACCCATGCCAACAGCACAGGGTCTTCTTCAGGGAGGGCTGGAGAGAAGGCTGTAGCTGCTTTGAACCAGTGCTCCACTTTCTGCACAGTGGCAGCAATATTCAGCTATATGGAGAGGGAGGAGGGGGGGGGGGGGAGTGTGGAGGGAGCTGACTCATCACCATGACTTGATTGATCAGGAGGAACAAATTCTAAGCCTCACAAGTTTTAATGGCACTGCCAACAGGTTAGCAAGGAAGGACAGTGCCTGCTTCCACTTTGGCTAGACTCAATAACATGTGTGGCTGGCATGAGCATTAGCCAAGTATGAATAAATACATTCTTGAGAGGCAAGGACCATATCTCTCTTCCTCTTCGCCTTCTCCGCAACCCTCCATCCACATGCCACACCTACCCGCTTAAACTGTGTGTCACTCCACTCATCAATGAGCGCTCCACACGTGTGCATAGCCCTCCACAGCTCCTGTCGTGTGCTGAGAAGAGTGAGCAGTTGATGGAGGAGGGACAGGTCATGGGGTGAGCCGGAGATGATCTTCTTCCACTTGCTGAGCCCCTGCATGTAGCTGGAGAGGGAGCGGATCATTCTCCACCTGGGGATGGGGGTGGGGGTGGGGGTGGGGGTAGGCAGAAGAGGCAAGTAGCGAGGATTGTGGGTAGAAAGAATACTGCTGGGAATATTCAAGAGCATATGCATGTGAGTGTTTGGCTGCATGTCTGCAAAAATGTGTGCATGTACACATGTGTGTGTGTGTGTGTGTGTGTGTGTGTGTGTGTGTGTGTGTGTGTGCGTGTGTGTGTGAAGAGAGAAAATTACACACCTCATTCAGCTTATCTAACACACATTTAGCATTAGAGTTAGGGTCAGCAAACAGTCCTGAGTTCAACTGCTGCAGATAGCTCTTCACTTCTTCCTCGTGACTCTGGAGGGACATGCAAACACACATCACACACAGTAGGATTCCATAATACGCAAAAGTACAAGTGCATACAATTCCAAGATTCGTGAATATCAAGCTTCTAAAGCTGTGACCAGTTGAGAGGCAGCATTGACATTAGAACCAGATGGTACAGTACTTCACACGGAACCATGCAGCTCAAACAGTTCGTATCTGAGAGGCATTCTTAATTTGGTTTAAAAACGGATCGTGCTACCACGGGAGGCGGTGGCCCATAAGGAGGACACTCACCTCAATGTTCTCTTCAAGTCCTTTAGCCCTCAGAGGAGTCTGCTTCTCCACAAACGCTGTCCCCGAGACTAGAAGCTCCTTAAACGAGTTCCACCTCTCCAGGGTCCCCTCCAGGGTGGTGTACAGAGAGCCTGTGTTGATGTGGTGCGTTGTGAGCACAGTGAATATCTCCCCCATCCCCTCCACCAAGGGCTGCGTTGTAGAGGAGTACTGCTCGCACTGCCGCACCAGCTCGGTGTACTCTGCAAACCCCTCCAGGTCATATCGCTTTGCAGTGAGGTCCTACAGTGTTCAAGGATTACCAACAGGAAAACATTCTCATAGCTAAACATTTAGTGTGCGTATTATTAGAAAATTTGCAAAAATCATAAAATAATGCCCAACCCATACACCACACATACACATACACACACACACACACACACACACACACACACACACACACACACACACACACACACACACACACACACACACACACACAGATGCATATTCATGAGGCAACCATTATAGAGTCCCCAATTGCAGCCAGAGTGCCCAAATTGTGAAATACACGTCACCCATCAGAGCTAGGGTTGCCTGCACTGTTCCATGTACTGCTGGCTGGGCAGTGGGCAGGGCACCCCATACCTAATGGTGTGTGCATGGTCCTTACATACTGTACATACAGGTGTATGCATATCTGATTGCAGCATAAAGCCAGCAGAGTGCAACACTACACTGTGCAAGTGGAGGGATGTGCTACTATGACACACGCACCAGTGTAAAGCACTCAATCCTCCTTGCTCACCCTGCAGTAGTGGTCCACCTTCTTTGAGAGCTCACGGCACTGCGCCTGTACACTGCAATGCATACGGGTGATGAGGGCAGAATGGGCCTTCTTGAGGGCAGTGTGAATGAACTCCTTCACTTTGGAGCAGTTGATACAGACCAGGCGAGAGGTGGGGAGGAAGAAGTCGGGTAGGGAGCCTGCAGAGTGTAGCCACAGCTCCAGCTGGGAGAGGACCGCCTGCGGGGAGAGGAAGCAAGGCATGGGAAGGGAAGGAGAGAGGAGGACAGGGCGAGTGTTTCTATATTGCTGAACAAGAGCCCAAGATTATTTCGTATGTACAATGTGCCCCACACGCACGCACGCACACACACACACACACACACACACTCAGACTTCATCACTGTTGAAGACGACAACCAAGGTATGATACACCTTCTGACCATGCAAACAAATACCTCCACTACATTGTACCAATGTGTCCTGGTGCACACACCTCTAGCTCCCTTGCTGAGGAGGGTGTTGCCTGGCTTTGTGCCTCGCTGTTGACGTGCTCGTATGCCTCCTCCAGCCAAGCCTGCTGGCGGAGGAAACAGTCAAGCTCCTCCTCCGTTGCAGTGACAGCACCCTCTAGGGCCTGCACTGAGTGCACCAAGGGGTCACTGCACAGAGGGAAGGGCGGTGGAGGGGTAGGCATAGCGGGGGTGGGGTGATGTAATGTGGGGGCGGGGTGATGTAATGTGGGGGCGGGGTGATGTAATGTGGGGGCAGGGCTATGTAATGTGTTGGCAAAAAGCAGTGTGTACTGACACAAGATTCATCTTCAAAGTTGCAAAAGGTGTGCAAAGTGCACTAGTGCAAGTCACAGTGGATCCAGTGCAGACCTGGACACATTACTGATGCACTGCTAATCCTCCTTACCAATTGAGGAGCAGAATCTTGAAGTTGTCCCTCTCCAGTGGGCTGGTCCTGCATTGAGACCCTACCTCTGCTGCCTTGCCACCCCCTTCCTTTGGCACCTTCTTCATCGGCACTGAGTCCAACTGGTGCTGACGTGAGGTTGTGGGGGGTGGAGCTGCGGGAGGTGGGGCAGAGGAGGAGACTCCCCTGCTAGCCATCACAGACACAAACTGCTCCCGATAGCTGGTAGTGTGAGGGGTGAGAGTGGCTGGGTGGGTGTGCATGGTCGTCTTCTCCTTCTCTCCGCCTCCCTCTGGTGTGGGTCGCCACGTGGGCTGCACCACCTCCAGCATGAGGTTGCTCATTTGTGAGAGGCTCTCTGTCAGGGAGACACAGATGGCATCCCATGAGGGCTCCGTAGATAGCTTGGTCCGTCCTGCAGGAGACATAGCATTACATTTGGTTGGCAGTGCCATAAAGGGACAAGGGAACACACGGCAGTGTCTGTTGTATGCTGCGTACACAAGTGGAACAGATGAATACGTAGATTAGGCGTAGTGCTTCACTGCCATCACTGGTTGCCTTCAATAGAATTTCGGTCCCCAACCTTGCAGAGGCTCTAACCCTAGTATACACAGGCCAGTAGGTGTAATACTCAGTGATTAACCTCCATGAGACCAGATCCTGCAGTGGCCCAGCACCCCCTTCCACTACTTAGCATAACATTCACATGCATCTTATCATTGGCCTTCAGATATGCACACACACACGTTAGCCTACACATATTACCAGCAGTGTGTTCAATGTAGAATACAGCCCGGAGCACGCATTGTGGTGCACGCTGAGTGTCATCTTCCTCCATAAGTATGTTCTGTGAACTGTCAGCGTCAGATGCCTCCAACAGCCGTGTGACACAGGCAGTCGTGCTCCTCTGTACTAGTGCCACCAGGCTGGATGACAGCATCCGGTCCACCAGAAGAGTGAGGCTTGGGAGTCTGCTGACGTGGTCCCTGGCTGACTCCAGTCGGGCGGCCATCCGGAGGGCCTTCTCCCGCTGCTGGCTGATGGGGAGGTCAGACACAAAGGGCTGATCCACCACTTCTGCTTCCACCGCTCGCAGCTCGCTCATCTTCTTTGCCTCCACTTCACTTACAATCTGTCGGCAGAGTTTGAAGAGTCGAAGAAGGGGTTTCCGTGCTGCAGTGATGCTGTGCGTGTAGTGGTCTTCAAATGCATCCAGAGTGTACGAATCTGCTGTTTCTGGCTCAAATAGTTGAAGAGTCAGGACTTCATTGACAAGGTGCTTCACTTTGATGGAGGCAGTGCTGAAGTCACTGAAATACCTCATGGTGAGCTTGGACAGCTGCCGGCATCGACGGCCAAACACTACCAACCTCACATTTCTTTTCCACTTCCGCAGCATCTTCTGCAAGAAGAATCGCTTGAATGTAGGAATTTCCTTCAATATGCGATGCACGATAGTGTGACTGCACCACTCAGCAAAACTAAAGTTCTCCTTTGAGCCATCACAGTAAATGTGAGTGATACCAAAACGGGAGATGACGTAATGCTCTGGGTTCACAGCAGCCTTGGAGACCACTACGAGTGAGTATGGATCAAACTTGGGAGAGTCCATTTCACTGGAGTAATTGAGGTATACAAAGTCCACCTTCCCATCGAGGCTGCCGTTAGCAAAGGCACCAATGACATCCAGTGCTGACTTCAACAGGTCAGTGGGCTCCAAAAGGTGTGACATGTTGTCTTGCTCATCTATGGCAGACACAAGCTCTGTGGAAGAAGGGAACACTGGAGTGAGGGGAGGGAGAGCCTCTCGAACAGGACTTGTGTACAACTGCAGTGTGTCGGCGGTGGTGATTGTCTCCTTCTTGGACATCTTGTCAAAGTGTCGTAGCTCCTCCTCTGTGGTAAGGGAGGCTCCCAACAAGTCTTGTGTCCTCACAACTTGCCCCTGAAATGTTCTAGGGACTTTCATTTGATTGAGTTCAAACATCTCACCAGAGAAGTATGTTGCAGTCATGTTTAGTCCACCCTCTCCTGTACTGTTCTGTATTCTTTTCTGCATCTGAGTGGGTCTTGCTGATGACGGAGCCTTCTTCTTCAGTGCTATGTTGCTCAATTCAGGGAATGCCCTCTGTATGGCCTGTGTTATGCTAAGATGCTCCAGACGGCTGCTGTTTCTTGCTACATGCCTGAACACACGGTGCAGATAGTGCACTATGCAGGCTTGGGTCCGCTTCAGTGGGGCGCCTCCTTCAACGCACACAGAGTGACTGGACACCGCCTGCAGAAGGTCCTGCCAAGACTCTTCACTGCAGAAGACAGAGCAAACAAAGCACTCAAACCTCATAAGTTAATCAAAGTACTAGGGCGATATTACACAAATGACATAAGGAATACACACGAATGTACATGCAGCTGTACCTGTCTTCGTGCAGTGCTCGGACGAATGAAACAGTCAGAGCAGAATTGGCATCAGATTCCTTGTCCTTCTTGGGAGGCTCCGTTTCTGTAGAGAACCTGCGCAGTGCTGGCGCTACGGGTGAAATGGAAGAAGCTTGAGGAAGGGATGCAGTTGCCATCTTCTGCACAATGCACAAAGGGGGGCACTTTTGCAGATCTCGCTAAGCACTGCTTCCGACGGCCATTTTGTTCATTTGATACGGTTGCCCTGAGAAGCCGAGTATAAAAAGTGAACAATTGAGACGGGCGAGTAGTCCACGTGACAGGATGCACGTGACTTGGGCCGGAAGATAACTTCTCTGTGAGTTGTAGCCTGCTAAAGGGATGCTGCGCTTGCTCGTACCATGCACTTGCTACTAATGTCACGCGCCCTCTTCCTTCTGTGCTTTAGGCGTACCCTCAGGCATGGAGAGATCCCTGCTGTTCCTTGCCTTTGCTTCAATTGGGGCCGTCTTCTCCCCAGCCCTTTCCACTGGACAGCGGGAGACAAATCCAAACATACTATTTATCCTTGCTGATGACATGGGGCAGTGGGCTGCTGGTTGCTATGGTAACTATGAAATATACACCCCCAACATTGACAAACTTGCAAGTGAAGGTGTTCGCTTCACCGATGCCTTTTGTAACACCCCGGTGTGCTCGGCCAGTCGCGCAACCTACTTCACTGGCCGCCTTCCCAGCCAGCATGGTATTCACGACTGGCTGTCTGGTGGAAACGGCTGTGACCAAGAAGCAGATGATTACATGCGAGAGGAGACATTTTACACTGATGTGCTCACCAAGAATGGCTATCAGTGTGCCATCAGTGGAAAGTTCCACCTGGGCGACCAACAGGTCCCACAGCATTCATTCCAGCACTGGTTTGTTCACCAAAAAGGCGGTGCAGACTACAATGACCCTCCAATGGTGCAGGATGGAAAGTGTGTTAACATCAAGGGCTATGTCACAGATATCATCACAGACGATGCAATCGACTTTCTCCTCAATGGATGGAATCGTTCCGCTCCATTTTACCTCTCTGTGCACTACACTGCTCCACACAGTCCCTACACAGGTGCTGACGGCCGAGCGGACTCGGAGCACCCTAAAGAAATTGTTGATATGTACAAGAACTGCAGCTTCCACACGCTGCCTCAGGAACCAAAGAACCCGTATGCTGAGCACACAAGCACCCTCACTGACCATTGCCTTGCCAACAGGCAGTGCCTCCTGGGCTACTTTGCTGCCATGACAGCTATGGACTTGAACATTGGTCGAATTTTGAAGACTCTGTCTACGTTGGGCATTGATGAGAACACACTGGTGGTATTTGCAAGTGACCACGGCTTCAATGCCGGCCAGCACGGTCTGTGGGGCAAGGGGAACTCTGCCTACCCTATAAACATGTTTGACACCTCGCTCAAGATCCCCCTTATCTTCAGGCACGTCGGTACCATTAAACCAAAGGTGGAATCTGCGGTTGTACAAGTGATGGACATTGCGCCAACGTTGCTGGAGTACGGGGGAAACTTCACTTTTCCACACAGTGCCAACATCCCTGGTCGCAGCTTTGCCCCTCTTCTGACAGGTGCTCCCATGGAGAAACTCCCATGGGCAGTGGAAGGAACCATTTTTGGTGAATACGGGCAAGTCCGATATGTGCGGAATGGTACCTTTAAGTATATCACTCGCTTCACAAACCAGCAGGAACTGTACAATCTGGAGGATGACCCCAAGGAGGAAAAGAACCTTGCTGCCACTGTCTCCTCCATTCCTGTGCTTCACTCACAAGACGAAGCACTGAGAGACTTCTTCTCTTTCTACGAGGATCCCTTCCTGAGTGGCTGGCATCTTCCTGTGACAGGACGAGGGCAGAACCACCCCATTCTGTACAACTCCAGTGGAGAGTCAACCAAACCGGCCTTTGCCAAACTCACCTACATCTGACACATCCACCACTACATGTAACTGTGTGTTTATAGACCACCCTCACTGTGTGTATATTGAATAAGATACGTACAATTCTGTTTCGTTTTAGTTTGTAGCCGTATGTATCAATCTGCATGTGATGTGAATACTGCTTAGTGATTGGTCTACATGTAGCCATGGTAACCATCTTTACCAGGTTAACGCACCCCTATATAGCTATCGTACTCTATGCTGTGTCACTGGTGGCCATGTACATTCAATGTATATACATCAATGCAGTTCAAGGTTTCAGTATTAATTTTATTGTACATGTATATACACATCATAATCATGAGTGGGACGGGGATATTGACAAGGTCAATTAATAATTACAGGCATGAAAAACTGTAAAATACTGAACAAAATTAATGATGATATGTTACACAAGCAGGGTGAAAATAACACTGGCGGTGTGTTGTCTGATGGTAGCTGAACAAAACACAAGTGTCAACACTTGTGACACTTCTGATGTCCTCCGGTGGGAGATACATAGTGAGGGCCGTCTGTGTTGTTAATGTGCACCCAACCATCGCTGTCCTCTTCAAGGTGGATAGCACCATGGCGGTGATCCCTAATGGAACGGATCGCCATGTCACGGTCTTTTGCAGCAATCAGCCGCTCTGTTATTTCGTCAAACAGATCTAACAGCAGGCAACAAAAATTAGCATGACATTGCTACACAACACAGTGTGTGTCACAATATAGAGGGAAGGGCTATGGTATAATAATAATACACACTAATGCACCATACAGCGCACACACACACATACACACACACACACACACACACACACACACACACACACACACACACACACACACACACACACACACACACACACACACACACACACACACACACACACACACACACACACACACACACACACACACACACACAACAGCAACAGCAAGAAATCAGCACAGATGGCTGACTACAAGTCCCCAGGACACACACCTCCCGACACACCATCCACTAACCATTAATCTCCTGCAGGTACTCCTCTGAGTGCGATGATACCTCCCTAAACAGCATATGCCTTGACACAGACAGTCTCTCAGCCGTGCTTCTGTCCACCTTCCGGGCTTCTTCCCGGTCCCTCTTGTTCCCCACAAGCACGAGAACAGCCCGGGTGATGTCGCAGTAGCTCCCCATCTCCCGCAGCCACTCGGTGATGTTCCTAAACGAATTGCAGTTTGTAATGTCATAGACAAATATGGCTGCATCGGCATCTCGGTAAAACAGTGGGACCAGTCCCCCGCGCGATCTCTCCTGACCAGCAGTGTCCCACAGTGATAACTGGAAGCAGTAGGGAATGAAAAGGTATAGGGTGATAGCACAGATTAACACAATGGGCAGTAACAATGTGCGCAAAACAGATAATTTTAGTAATAATATTAACTCGCGACTGGTAATTAAATCATTATGCAGCGGCACAATCAGAGTATCTGCTAACACACTGCCTACCTTTGCTTTTCTCCTGTTCACTACAACTGTCTTTTCAGAGGGATCGAACCCGATGGTGGTCATAGAACTCGTAAGGGCCTCGCGTTTCGTGTACAAGTGAACGAGCGTGGTCTTGCCCACCTCTGAATCGCCCAAAATTATCACTTTAAAGTTCTCCGTGGGGTTCAATTTGACCCAGTCATTGTTCTCGACCAGAGACTCGGAGAAAGAAGTAAAGCGTTGGCTTCTACGCGCTTCTTCGTGCTCTTCGGCATGAGCCATTTTGAAAACGCTATTCCAAGTCCCGATTACAATGGAAATGGGATCATAAAGAAGTGGGCGTGTCGCAGAGGGAGGAGGAGCAGAACATACGCAAGATGCCTGTAAGTCTCTACCACTAGGAGGGATAATAGCTTTAGTGCATGCTAGTAAGGAAGGCATTGAGCCAGCTGCGTGTGCAAATTAAAGTAGCTATTTTTATCACCCTGCACTTTCTACATTGACCAAAGCGTGGAGAAATGAAGCCTCTCCCTCCTCCTCCCCCTCCTCCTTCTCCTCCTCCTCTCCTCACTTCTTCCCCTCCCCCTCCTCCTCCTCCTCTCCTTACTTCTTCCCCCAGACTATGTGGAAGAGTGCACTCCAGAAGAAGTCAATAGGGAAGGAGCATTCAAGGAACTTTCAAGCGGGTCATGTTACTGTCAACGAACGAGCACTGCATCGGACAGGACTGCGAGGACGGAAGCTTGCATTCTGTGCTTGTCTGCTCTTCCTTGTGTACTTTGTTGCTATTAGCAACCTTGTGGTGAGTCTTGTTGTTGCTTGTAACGTCACATGTTTGTGGTCGAACACTTAAATGTTTGTGAAACTGCCCCAGTGCAACTTTTCTGTTATGGTAGCTTTTGATGCCCACTTTCATCTAATGTGGAAAAGGTGGCTGCGTTGCGGAGGTAGACTGCAATGAATTAGTGCTGTGTTAGCGTTATTTGGGGCCAGGGAGGCTGGCTGTGTTAGAGAGGTGGCTGCCTAACACAGTGACCATCTTAGACAACTTTGACTGTGCTTATGTTGTCATGTGACATGCTTCTCTTTGCTACAGATTACAGCATACATCCTTGGTGCCCTCCGGTTCACAGCTTCTGGATCTTCTCTCATCTCCTTCTCTGGTTCATCAGTGGTGTTCCCCGGCAATGCAGCCATCAATGTGGTGCAGGTTGGACGGGAAGGTGTGACTTCTCCTCCAGGGAGTCCCTTGGAGGTGACAGCTGGCGAGAACCAAGGAATACTTGTGCGGGGAGGGAACTATAGGAACACACCCTATGGAGGTGTGTGTGTGTGTGTGTGTGTGTGCATGCGTGCATGCATGCGTGTGTGTGTGTGTGTGTGGTGTGTGTGTGTGTGTGTGTGTGTGGTGTGTGTGTGTGTGTGTGTGTGTGTGTGTGTGTGTGTGCGCGTACATGGTACATGTACTCATCCTGCAAGACGTCATCTTCACCTCTTCCCTCTCCTCTTCAGACTCAGTGCTGCCACCCTCCAGACTGCGGGCCGAGGGCAGTGGGCAGGTGAGCGTTGAGCCCTTCTCCTCCTTCCACGTAGCAGGACAGGGAGCAGAGGAGGCCCTCAGCATCAGCGAGGCTGCCATGGTAACACAAGGCCCAGATGCAGTATCACAGTTGACAGTGGACAACACATTGATGACAAACAATGTGAGATGTGTTAATAGCACTGTCCCTTATTGTATGGCATTAATGGCCATACTACATGTACAAATATCCTATTTGGAGGCAGTAGCCCTAATGCATACATATAACTCTATAGACCAAGTACTATAACTCTTACAGTGTATGTGATATTATTTGTGAAATGTATGCTTTAGCAAGATGAGTATTTGATGTAGTGTGCAAATGTAGTGAGTGGCCATTTTTCTCTTATCCAAGCCATTTTGGTTACTAGGGAGACGCCTCATTAATGCTTATGTGTTACTCCTTGTCACAATGTGCTCACAGGTGCTCCTTGAAGGCACCTCTCCAACGGTCCAGTCTAGTGGTACACTGCTCTTGAGAGGTTTGGCTGGAATACAAGTGACAAGTGGGCAGAATGTTACTCTCCGTTCTGAGAATGAAGGGATCCACTTCACAACACACAGATTACTACCAGAAATGGTCAGTAAGCAGGTCTCTTGGTCTGAGGGTTGGTTGTGTGTGTGTGTGTGCGTGTGTGTTGGATGTCATTGCTGCCCTGGGGCAGCCATAATACAGTGAGACCTGTCTAAGACCAGAGGGCAGTTGTACAGTACACACGTAATTGGCCTTTATAGAGAAGTGGCTGCATTTCAGAGGTAGGCTGCAATGTTGGTGTATGGGGCCAGGAAAGCTGGCTGTTTAAATATAGAGGTGGCTGCCATGTAATCAGTTTCGAGTGTGTTTCACTGCACCAATGGCTGTTGCAACATTGTATGTCTCAACAGCTAGTGCTTGGTGTTAGCTATATCATGTAGCTTTCAGGAATACACCTCTTGTATACGTATGTGTAGTGTTGTTGGAGAACCAAGTAACTAGCTCCTTTGCTCTTTGCCTTCAGATCAGCACTGTTCACAGTCTGGAGGTCCGGCCCGGTGGCGGTGGAGTTCTCCTGTCAACCTTGGAGGGAATGAACAGTGGGAGTGCTGCGCCTTCCTTCAAGCTCTGCGCTTGTGGCAGTGGAAAATTGTTCCTGGTAGACTCACAAACTAAAGATGGCTGCAACTCCCCTGACCATCCCTGCTCCTCCTGACCCACCTCGTGTACACCTATGTACGTACATACACGAGCTTATTGCACAAGTTGCTTGTTGTCAGCCACCCTGCAAGCTGCATTAATGTTTTAATATCATTCATAGTCTATTTGTATGTAGCTTGTGTAATGTCTGTGTTGTAATTACAATGTCGTGTTGGTGCACAATGCAATGATGTCCAGACAGATATGGTGTGAGGTCCAAATGGTACATTAAGGCAGATTGCATGCATGTGGTGATGATGATCAGTGAGTTGGCATACAGTAGTGTGTCACTGGGAACAAGTGGGGAGGGGGGAGGGATTTGATCAGAGGTCTCCTTGTGAGAGGGTGGCTGTGCTGGTGCCATCCTCAGAGTCACTGCCCTGCTTGGTGTCCACATGTTTGCTCTTCCTCTTTGAGGTGGCCAGTCGCCTGAGGAGTGGAGTGAACCGGGTAAGGTTTGTGCGTAGAGGTAGCTACATACATACGTATGGACAGTGTAGAGTTCAACAGTGCCACTGCAGTGCAGTTCACAGTTCAGTGATGGATGCAGCTAACCACACTGCCGGTCGTGACCAAACCTGTTTGCTTACCTCTTCTTTCTCTCTGCTGCTGCTGAAGCAAGAAGAGCATCAAGGGTGGGATCTGCCCCTCCTCCTAGGCTGACAGCCCCTCCCCCTCTCTCACTCCACCTCCCAGTGCCAAGCCCAGTGGTGTGTCCAAAAGTGGCAGAAAGACCTAACCCAGAAGTGTTTGTCAGGTCTGTGACACCGAGACTGGGTGTTGGGTGAAGGGGTAGCTTACGCAAGTCCATAAAACATGGCACATTCCCCCTCCCCCCCCCCCCCATTGGCAATCTTATGTGACCATTTAGGCCAGCTAGTGTGGCCAAAAATACCCCTCACCCAAGATTCCTTGACATCTCTAGCCTGATTCTGTCCACCTGTTGCTGTAGAGCCCTCCTCTCCACCCGTAGCTGCTTCTCCCTGGACAGCAGGGTGGCCACCTGACCCAGTGCCTCATCACACTGTGCCTCTGACTCTGCAAGACGCTCCTGGCACTGTGCTAGGCTGCTAGAGAGGCGAGACACCTCCTCCTCGAGCTGAGGAAGTGAGCAAGTAGAAAGCATACACTTGCGTGCACACATACATACAAATGAGATGTGTACGTGTATATCACTGGTTGCCGACTAATAGGGTGAGCGACTGCCTAATTGCTAATCAGTAGGGGGAGCACCTGCCCCCCCCCCCCAAATCTTGTGTAGCCAGACCACTTTCTCAGGGGCAGTTTGGCGACATGAGACCCCCTCCCCCTCCCCCTCCCAACCTCTTAGGCACTGATGTATACCATAGCAGCAGGCTGGGTACATATACTGGGGAAATGGCCTCAATGGTTACTGTAGCCAAAGTAGGTACACGTATATGCTTGTTAGATGTGTACAAATGAAGTGTATATATGTAGAATGTGTAATTAATGTGTTGGTGAATTAAGTACTGTTGCTCAGCACTAGGATATGATACAAGTGTGGCCATCAGAGCGTTACGTACATTCATAGTGGGCGGGGTCTGTGTGTCAACTACTTACAGATTGCTGTGCGGTCCTTGACCTTGCCAGCTCTGTGTTCAGGACTCCATTGTCATGTTTGTGTCGCTCAATGTCCCGCCTGTGTGGAGACAGGGGAGTGGCAGGAAGAGGTCTAAAACCACCTGAAGGTGTCGCTCGACTACAATGGGACCTCTTTATGCCAGACACCTTAGGGACAAGCCCAAGTGTCCTCATCACAGAGAAGTCCTTATTTCAGAGGTAGTTTTGTACACATCTCAATGTATGTAGCTGGGACAGTAGTACAGTACAGTACATAGTATGTGAGTATGCATTTATGTATGTAGCTGGGACAGTGGTACAGTACAGTACATAGTATGTGAGTATGCATTTATGTATGTAGCTGAGACAGTGGTACAGTACAGTACATAGTGTGTGAGTATGCATATATACACCTCAGCTCTGCAACTGCTTGCTCAAACTTCTCCATGACAGATTTGACCTCTTCCCTGTACCTAGGGAGAGGAGAGTGGAGAGTCAAGAAGTCATGAGCCCCTCACTCCTCCTCAAGGTACGTATGTGTGTGTGTGTGAGAGTGATGGGAGCATTCACTGAGGAGCTGACCTGCTGCTGGTCCTCTGCTGTCCCATGAGGTCCTGCCTCAGCTTATGGAGAGACTGCTTGTGGGTCTGCTTCACTGCCTCAAGGTGCTTTGCAACCTCTGCTTCACGGAGTTCCTGTGTCTGTGTCATGCTGGATATCTGCAGGGCAGGGAATGATGGACGTACACACGGGCAGTGTGTGTGTGTGTGTGTGTGTGTGTGTGTGTGTGTGTGTGTGTGTGTGTGTGTGTGTGTGTGTGTGTGTGTGTGTGTGTGTGTCTGTGTGTGTGTGCTGCTCTCTACTGTTAGTTGTGATCTCCCTCTGCGGCCGGCCACTGCTATCCAGCCCACCGCTCATGCCAACACTTCCTCCCCTCCCCTCCCTTCTGCCCCGCCCACCTCACCTCTTTGCCCATTCTCTGCTGGAGGTCAGCCCTCACCCTCTTCTCCTCGCCCAGCTGGTGCCGCACCACCTCCACCTCCTGCAGCAGGCTCAGCTTCTCCTCACGGAGCTGCTCCGCCTCACGCTCCAACTCCACCTCAAGTGAGCGGTGCCCCTCATCCACACTTGCCAGCTTCTTCTTAGCATCAGCAACACTACACATAAATGCATATATAGGAGGAGATAGGCAGTTGAAGAGGCTTAGCCAATACGTTTTAAGGCTATCAAACATAGCCAGCACCTGGTCTCACTTCCAGAATGCATGCATATTATTGCGCTAACATCTATGGAGCATTTGCCAACAACCAAGGACTAAAGGGCATGACAGTTGAACAACAAGTAACTTATAGAGAGCTTTTTAAGAGAGTTTTAGGCTTGAGGAACTTTGCAGGGGAACTTTTACAGCAAGACACAGCACTAGACAATGAATGGAGATGGCTGATGAATGGTGGTGGCACCACTAAAGCTGTTTCTATGACTCTCTCAACAGTACTCACCGTTCCTCCATCTTCTTCACAGTCTCCTTCAATCGTACCTGCACCACCACTGCCTCATCCTTCTCCCTCTGTGCAGCCCTCACCTGCCCCTGGAGGTGCTGCACGGCTGCGCTGTACTGGTCAGACTGGGAAGGGCTTGTGTACTGCATCTGAGGTGGGTGAGGCCAAGGGTGGGGAGACTGAGGGGACACTAAAGGGAGGTGAAGGGAGAGTGATGATTGGGTTAGTGCTACCTTAGACAGCTCTTGCGCCACAGCCTTCTTCTCTCGCAGAGCTCGCTCCAACCTGGCCTGCTTCTCATTACATTCCTGGGTGTGGGTGGGGGGAGTGAGGGGAGAGGATGAGAGGGAGGGAGGGAGGGAGAGGAGAGGAAGAATGGAGGGAAAAGAAAGGGGAGGAGGAAGATGATGTGAAGCAGAGATGGGAAATGGGTTCCAGCTGACACTGGTGCGCACCTCAACATGCACACAACAAGCCCTACTCATCCAGTGCTCACCAATTCTAGCTGTCTGATCTCTTCTGCCATGGACTCTACATTCTTGTTGTATTCGGCTCTCACCTCGTCAACCTTCACAGGACAGCATAACACGTAAAGACATTATTTCATATACACACACACTGACACACGACACACACACACGACACACACACACACACACACGCACACACACACCTCTTTTCTTGTTCTCTCTCCGGCTTCATTCAAGATTCTACTGAGGACATCCTTCAGCCGTGCAATCTCCTGAGCCTTCTGCCTGTCACTGACCTGAGCCTGCTCCTTCTCCATTATGGCATTCTCCACCATCTGCATGCTCTCCTTGACATGGACAAGCATCTCCACCTCCTTCTCCTCAAGGGAAGATCTGAGCATGGACAAAGGGCAGTAAGTCCATTACAGAGATATAGTGCCACTGTGTGTGTGTGCGTGTGTGTGTGTGTGTGTGTGTGTGTGTGTGTGTGTGTGTGTGTGTGTGTGTGTGTGTGCATGTGCACGTGCGTGCACGTGTGTGTGTGTGTATGTGTGTGTGTGTGCGTGTGTGTGTGTGTGTGTGTGTGTGTGTGTGTGTGTGTGTGTGTGTGTGTGTGTGTGTAATGTAGGTTTGGCTGCTCCAGTGACTAACATTCTGCCCTGGAGCACCCCCATTTTCCCTTCAAAGTCCATCTTCTCCTCCCTCAGCAGCACGAGCTCTCGCTCTGTGGCTACCAATCTGTCCAGAGGTACAAACACACACATCAACCCACCCCACACTCATGTCACTGTAGAAGAAATCATCAACCTAGCGTTAGAACACAAGGCAGCACAGCACATCCACTCCACCCACTCCATCTGAGCCCAATCCCCCTCCTCCTCTCACTTGGACTCCAGGCTGGCGTTAGCGTGCCCCAGTTGATGCACTCTGTCATCCACTGCCTTCTCATGGTCTCGCCACAACTCTGAGTCCTCCTCCTGTAGCAGGGATTGGAGCAGGTTTGGAGCACCTCATCAAGTGTTGAACACTGCCAGTCTTGGATAGTCACTATATACAAGTCCTGTGCCCTGTGCCTGCCATGTGTGTGTGTGTGTGTGCCTTACTTTTCTTTTGAGTCTAGCAGTAATTGTGTCCAGTGCCTTCTTCATCTGTCCATTCTTTGCAGTCTCCTTCTGCAGATCTGCCTTGCACCGGCTGTGCATACACAAGACACACACACGCACACACACGCACACACACGCACACACACACACACACACACACACACACACAACTATATTTAGGTATATGTAGCAGATACAATGATAGACACACACAGTGCACTGTTAGTACACACTAGTGTCGCTAGCCAGACCGCTACCTTGCCTCCATTTTTTGGATAACGTCATCAGATAAAAATGGAGGGGCGTAGCAGTCTGGTTCACAAGACAAAGCACACACACACACACAGGCTGTACGCACACAAGTGACTCCTGCAGGGAGGACAGCTCTCCGTCCTGGGCCTGTGCAGTGGCCATGAGCTTCTGCTTCTCGTGCTCCAGTGCCTGACATATCTGCTGCAGCTTCTGTGCTATGGCAGTGGCCTCGGACTCCTTGGCCTATTTGTACGTAAGTATATAAAGCAGATGGGGTGAAGTCATGTGACTGTCACATGACATCATAAAATTAATGTGGTAGACACAAAAATTGGTCAACTGTTCAACTAAAAAGCACAAAATATGTTCACTCAGCCGTTTACGTAATAGAAAATTAACCTTAACACTGAACATTAACACAAAACGGCTCATTTGTATGTGAAGCGCTGAGCTAAGTAGACACCTGTCACTCTCGTATACATACACACCAGAACATTCGCTAGCAGTGCTAAGAAGTGTTCCTCAACCAACAGAGAATGCTTCACCCACTGTCAAGTGCAGCAGCACCCTACCAACTGCTCCAGAGGACATTACCTTGCAGTGGGAAAGAGCTTCTTTCATTCCCTTGGCAGTTTGAGAGAGGTCATGATGTGACTTGCGTAGCTCCTTCAACTCCTCCTCGCTCTGCTTGGCCAGCCCTTCATAGCTGTTCCTCTCCTGCGTAACTGTATCCAGCTGCTGGTGTAGGTGGTCCACCAGGTCAACATCTAGCCCTCGCCCCGACAGCCGTAGTGAATGTGAAGGGGAGGCCTGCAATTGGTGCTCTAGTGTCTTACGCAGCTCTTCATGAAGTCTGCACAGAAGGGGGGGAGGGGGGTTGGTGGAAGTGTATAATCCGGCAAGAACACAGCAAGCACGAAGACATGCATGACCTCCCGAAATACCTTGCGTTCTCTTCGGTTACTTGTTTGATGGCTTTTGAGAGTCTTGCAACTTCACTCTAACAAACAAAGCAACTACCAATGGCCTAGTGCTGGCACTTAGCACATGCCCACACCCACACCGTGAATACACTCTACCAGCCTCTCCCAGTGACTAAGATCGGCTACACACCTTGCATACTTCTCCTTGCCGACTCAGCTCTTGAATAACACTGTCATACTCTGTAAGTAGAGGCACTAACAGGCTGTAGAGGGCAATGGGGCAACAGGGGACAGGAGGCGGAGGAGGAGGAGGAGGAGGAGGAGGCGGTCTGTGTGCTACATGACAATGTGACCTTGTGCTAGCCAGCTTACCTCTTGTTAAAGAGCCAGACTGGTTTGGGCCCATCTGTACTGTAGAGGTCATCCTACACACACACACACACACACACACACACATGTACAGCAGTAAAGGTGCTTGAACCAATGACCAGTAGTCAGTGCTCACTACACAAGAGTGAATTATCATTAATAATGTCAGTCATATACTAAAATGAGCCGTACTCCTTCAGTGGGTGGGTCCAGAGGGAGGTACTTCTTCTGGTACTTGGCTACCACTGCACTTAGTCTCTGAACTGCAAGTGCACAAGACGTCGACAAGCCGAGTCAGGGAAATGTCGCTTGTCTGCACACAGTGTCGTCACCAGGTGCGTGCATGGCACTGCTGCACTTATCAATAATAACCTTGATCCTTTAAAAAGTCCACCTCTCCGGCTTCATTTGGCGTTGACACGGAGGGCTCCATTCCTGGCCTCCGACTCGCTGCACGCTCAGCTGGATGCACACCCCTTTGTCCACTTGAGGCGTTCTAATAATATTCATAGTCAGTGTTGCCATAGTGAAAGGAGAACCCTTTGTTTATTCCTCATGCATGAATGAACACGCCTCCTCAGCTCTATAGAAACAAGCGGGAAAATTGAAACCGCCGCCAACTTGAATGTCACTTTAGCAAGGTCGTGCTGGTAGAGAAAGGTTTGCGTGCAATCATGTTCTCTAAGTCCAAGCGATTTGACGAAAAAGGTAAGCAGTTTCGTCCACCCACAGGAACATTAGTCTGTCTTTGGGCTTGGAGCCTTGGGCCCAACTGCATGCACTTCTCTGTGACTTACTCTCTATCTTGCTACTCTTCATTGTACAGTCCCAATAGGTCCATCCGTCGGTGCGTATGACGTGAAGCTACCCGTGCAGGGATCCACGGGACCGACAACTTTCGACAGGAGCCAGCGGTGGGGGAAGAAGGCTGAGTCGTCCTCCCGCGGCAAAGGTTGGTAAGAGCTGGTCCAGCACAAACCAAAACACTCACCCTTCTAGTCTGAAACAGTATAAGACGTGTGTTTTCCAGATGATAGATAGCTACAAGAACGCTTACTCTTTTCTCTGCAGAGAACCTCAACGTCACAGCGGATGAGGGCCTCATTAGGGCCACACTGGTGAGCGGCCGTAGTGTGTGTATGTGTGTGTGTGTGTGTGTGTGTGTGTGTGTCTGTAGCATGATACTGCACGTTTGTTGTGGGTCTCCTACAGCAAAAGGAGCTATTCTCTTCTGCGAGAAAGCCAGCGGCAAGTGTCAGCAAGGTAGCTACCTTGCCGGACCACACTGCTACAGTAAAGCTGAAACAGATGGAGCTTGAAGTGAGAGTCTGCTCATGTGTTTGACATCTATCCAACTAGTTCATGTGGCCCGATATAGGGAGGGTACATACAAGTGCTGCCATCAGCTAATGTTCATGATGATAAAACATTTCCAGTAGTGACAGCCCACCACTCATTGACAGCAGTGGGTCAGGCCCAACTGTCCTGAATTAATCTCCTGACTAGAGAGGTGTCCTTTATAAAGGGATCTAACTTCTTCCCTTACTAGCTCTGTCGGCTGCGCCAAGAGAAGATGTCCCTACTGCGAGAGGTGGGTGTGGTCCAGGAGGAGGCAACACGAGCAGAGCAGCAACTGCTGAGTTGTCGCAGGGACAAGGTTTCACTGGAGTCAGGACTGGCTTCACTGCAGAAGGAGAGGGCGGAACTTAGGGCATCTGTCACCAAACTGGAGGGCATGGTGAGAAAGAGAGGCCAGTACTCTTAACTGAGAGACAGTGTGTACAAGGATGTATCCTTAGTGTACCACAAGTTTACAGTTCTTATTTTGGTTTGCATGTTCAAGTGGTGCTTCCTTGTGCTGCTGTACTGTAGGTTGCTAAACACGAGTCATCCAAGCAGGCCTCTGCCAAAGTGCACCTTGAGGCTGCCAACCTTCGGCACCAACTGGAGGTGGTCCAGTCAGAGCTGGTGACAGTGCGGCAAGAGTGGCAGGCAGCAAGCAGGAAGGCAGAGGAGGCGGAGAGGGCTATGGATGCCACCACTGCCTCTTTTACAGAACAATTGGCAGCGAAAGGTTGGTGTTTTGGTCCTACACATGTATGTATGTTGCTCTGCCGTGGCCGGGATGTGTAGGGCATCTTACTTGGCTCCAGTGCTGTAGCACTGGTTTGTTTGATTGACACATCATATTATTTATTACTGTGTTCTCTGTTAACAGAAGTGGATTTCGTGCTGTTTAGTGCAAGACTGAACGAGGTAAGTTGCTGCTGCTATGGTGTGTTGTACAGTGTTTACGTGTTAACATAATGAATGTTTTTTTTGTCCTTTAGGAGTGTGACAGTAGGTTGAAACTACTCAAGGAGTCAATGGACACTGCAAAAAGTGAATTTGAAACACAGTGCAAGCAACTAACAGAAGCTGTCCAGTCTGAAAGGTGTGTGCTTTTTCCGGTGGTGCATGGATATGATTTATGTACACTCTTTACATCAACAAAATGACTACTGTAGGAAGTCTTGTGAACAGCAAGTATCTGCATTGACTGAGCAGTTGCAGACAGAGACTGGCAGGGTAGTGGAATTGGTGGCTGAAGTCCAGTGAGTGCGCTTTGTGCATGCATTCAACCCACACCACTCATCAAACTAGCCCAATCACCGTTTCCTGCTTCCATGCTTCTTGCAGGTCTCTTGGCACACAGCTGTCTGCTGCCGGTGAGAAAGAGAGAACTTTGAGGGACCAGTACAAGCAAAAGGAGGCTGAGTATGCCAGCATGCTTGAGGAAGTGAAGAGGTAAATTCTACTAACCCTCTTGGCAGGGATTGCCTGTTGGCTGGATGTACCTGGTACATGCATGCAGATGCAGTTGGTGACATGTGCACAGTACCATCATGTGTGACCTGATGCTTCTTTATGCTATTGCTTATAGCCAAAATGACATGAATATGCAAGCCCTTCAGTCGATGACAGCAAAGTGCATGGAGATTGAAGATGAACTTGGTAAGAGGATGGGAGAGTGTACACAGGTGGTGGTTGGCTCGAGTGGCCGGGTCACTATTCCAGTCACTCGAATGCAAGAAGTGTGGTAGTTTGGCCTTTGCAGTCAGTGTGTGCTGTGCTCCCTTGTACAGATCACGAGAGGAAGAGCTACAAACAGGCACAAGTTGTTACCAAAGCAGAGCTGGTGTCCACACAGAATGCACTAAAGGCAATGTATGTCAACCACACGGATGTAGTCTTCTATTTGACAGTGTGATGGGTGGCAGTATAGTGACTGAACAACAGTGCTTTGATGTTGTTGTATGGTTTATACAGGACTGCAGAGAAGGCGTCATTGAGTGATGCATATCGAGACCTGCAAAGGAGATTGTCTGTATCTGAGATGAGCAACACAAGACTTGAGGCAGAGTTGGAGGTGGTGCGACACACTGCTGATAGCACAGAGCAGAAGATGGCACAGAAGCTGTCTCAGGCAGTGGCTGCCTCAGAGGAGCTGAAAGAGAGACTAGGTGTGAGGGAGGAGGAGGTGAGGGTATTGCAAGGTCAAAAATCAACCTTGGAGCAGTTAGTGCAGTCAAAGGGCTCTGAACTGGAGAGAGTGTTGGGCGAGTTTGAAAGAGCAGAGGCAAGGCAAGTTATAGTAGCATCCACATAGGCTTGTGTATGTAATGAATATTGTGGAGTGTGCACTCTAACCATATATATAATTTCTTCCTATTGACTACAGCACTCTGCTGGTCTCTCAGCTGGAATACGAAATTGATGTGCTGAAGACAGAGAAGACAGAATTGAGCCTCAATGCAGACAAGTGAGTGGGATACAACACCAGACAGACCAATGTGGGGTCTTGTGTTGTTGGGTTGTCACTACCTGCATATTCACACACACACACACCTTACGTATGTACGTAGGTGGAAGAAGGAGTTTTATGAACTGCAGTCAAAGTATTTACCCTACCAAGACCAGATTGATCAGTTGGTGAGCAGGATAAAAGGACTGCAGAGCCAATCAGACCTGGCTGAGTCAGAGGTACGTATATGCTAGCTGTGGGATGTGTGTGGAGTGCTGGGTGTGACCAGGCCCTTTGCACTCCCTCTCTTTGCAGGCAGTGCGGATAGGGCAGCAGTTTGCCCAACTTGTCGGACACACCAACCACAGGCAAAAGATCCAATATGTGCAGAAACTGACTAATGAAAATCTTTCCCTGAAGAAGGTACTTACTACACACATAGACAACAAGTGCCCTTCTGTCTCATACCTATGTAGATCATATGCACACAACACACAGCATGTAACTGAACTATGTACTTTACTGTGTGTTCACAGGAGGTTATGCACCTTCGGGATGAAGAAATGAAGGCGAAGAAGAAGCTGAGAGCACTCGAGGATGAGTCATCTCGATTGGGGGTGGACAGGAAGCCTCTGGCCACACGAAACTGCTAGAAGCTTGGTGCACATGACTAATCACAACTCACTTTGAAAGTATTTTTGTAGTATTCTGAACAAACTACCAGTTACACATGCAGTGTTTCATTATTACTTAATATTACTTCTTTGCAAACTTGCAGCTTGGCAGGAAATGCATAATGTACTCAGAGTTTATACTAGTTGAATATACTATGTAACAATACAAATATAACACACATATAGGACAGCCAATCTCTGTAGGTGTCAAGGTTTCTTGTGCTGATTGTGATTGAAGTCATGCACTTGATCATGTGAGTAAAGTATTGGGATGGTAGACTTGCATGTGATTTGATCATCGTTTGGCACTACCACACATGAGCATGTGCCAAGTACTTCAATCGTGTGATAGAGTGCTGAGTGCAGTGGATAGTTGTACCAAGAAACCTTGAGAGTAATGCAGTGCAGGATCATTACAGTGCAAATACTGATTTTCCTCCAATGATTAGCGATGTCAATGAATACCTTACATCTCACATGAGTGAAGGTAACGTGGAAACGGTATTACATCACGGATTTGTTCCATGCCTGAAATGTGTTGTAGAAATCGTTCAAATCCCAGTCCGAATCCACCATGGGGCACGGTTCCAAACTGACGTAACTCCAGGTACCTACATGTGTGTGTGGAGAGAACAAGAGTAAAATGGATGCAGAGGGAATGCCATCATGAAGTGCATGCTAACCATTGATAGCTGTCAGCCATGCCCAAATCCTTCAGCCTCTGCTCAAGCAAGTGGTGTCGCTCTTCTCTCATGCTTCCCCCAGCTAGCTCCCCTATGCCAGGAACCAGCAGGTCGGCTGCAGCCACCTGGATGAGAAATGGAACTCACTGTCTGTGTGTGTGTGTGTGTGTGTGTGTGTGTGTGTGTGTGTGTGTGTGTGTGTGTGTGTGTGTGTGTGTGTGTGTGTGTGTGTGTGTGTGTGTGTGTGTGTGTGTGTGTGTGTGTGTGAGCACTCACTGTATTAGGGTTGTCATCCATGGGTCTGGCATAGAATGGCTTCAAGGCAGTTGGGTACTCTGTCACAAACAGAGGTGCTCCTCCCATATGGGAGACAAGGAACTGTTCGTGGTGGCTGGCCAGATCATCTCCCCACTGACAGGAAGAAGAGACAGTGTGGTTGCTCTATCACCATCCAAATATACACTACATACACACACACACACACACACACACACACACACACACACACACACACACACACACACACACACACCTCTGGTGGAGCGATTTGAAGGCTTTCTTTTTTCCGCTGTAGAATATCTATGGCTTCCGTGTATGTGATCCTACAGAACATCACTACAAATTAAATGGACACATAGACCTTAATGCACTCAGCTTTCCACAACTACCTCTGAAATTCCTTTGCAACAGCTTGTTTCAACTGCCCCTGCAAGCAAAGGAAACACACACTGCATGCACACCTTTAGAACCTAGTGTCACCTTACAGCAAGGAGCCAACACGAGGGTGCTTTCTTCATAATAGAGTTATGTACATAATCTACTAGCTGGGCACTTCACTGTACATGCAAATGTGCCATTTTAAGCTAGTGTTAATGTTAGGGGGTTGATTCTATATAAAACTGCTGAGTTGGGACATTCCCATGAAGAACAGTCCACACACAGCTCTGTACACATAACTGTGACACAGTGTTCACATGCAACTTTCCCCTGTACCTTCAGTCCAACACTTCCTGTAGTTTTGTGAAGAAGTTCAATGTCTGCCTCACATTCTGCCAACAGGGAGGTTGTAGCAGATTGGTACATGCCTTCAATGATGCCCAGGATGTCCTCCAACCCGTCCACAAAGCACACCTCTGCCTCTACCATGTAGAACTCAGCAAGATGCCGCCGTGTGTGGGAGAGGTCTGCTCGGAATGTGGGACCAAACGTGTATACCTTGGATAGGGCACTATAGCCAGAGAGAAAGTTGATAACAAGTCATACATTTTCTACACATGGCTCTACACCGTCATGCAAAGCCATTGGAGGAGTGGGCTAGTGACTGCAGTGTGAGTAGTGTACATACCCCATCAGAGCCTCCGCATGGAGCTGTCCCGATACTGTTAAGTAAGTAGGTACTCCAAAGAAACTGTGTGGATCAATAGGGCCATCTGCTTCCTCCTTGCAACTCTGAAAGTGCAGCCATTACAACACACACACTAGTGGCATGTTCATAAACAGCTTCAGATTCATGAAAACCTGAAAATCAAAGTAAACTACGACAAATAACTCACATGTCCCCTTACCTGCACCCCAAACAGCTCTCCACTTCCCTCACAGTCACTGGATGTCAGGACAGGTGTGTGGACAAGCCAAAACCCTGCAGACTGAGTGAGAGAAGGGGAAATTAGTCAATTTTGGTGGATTGAAATGAACCAATGCCTTGACCCATCCCCTTTACACCCCACACACAACACCCACCCACCCACACACACCTGGAAGTACTGGTGAAAGGCCATTGTTGCTGCGTGTCTGAGTCTCAATACAGCACTGAAGGTGCTTGTCCGTGGTCGCAAGTGCGGTAACTGCCGGAGGTAGTCCAGAGAGTGTGGTGTGCGTGCTTTGAAGGGATAGTCCTTCGGTTCACATGTGCCAAGGATGGATAGCTGAGAGACTTCAATATCACACAATCCGTCTCTCTTTGGACCTGAAACAAGCTGGCCCTCAGCTCGCAGTGACGCTCCTATTGCTAAATGCTTCGCACTTCAATAAAATGAAACACATTGTACATAATGTATTAAAGTATACGTTGCTACGTATTTGTGTGCATGGGCAGCGTACTTGGGGAAGTGTTCTTTCTTTACGATCAATTGACGGGTATTAACAGATGATCCATCGGTGACATCCACAAACACAACGTCTTTATGTTTCCTTACAGATCTCACCCAACCCTATGATCATGTTGGCAGCAG
The DNA here is from genome assembly GCA_964019415.1 of Ianthella basta. Lineage (NCBI taxonomy): Eukaryota > Metazoa > Porifera > Demospongiae > Verongiida > Ianthellidae > Ianthella > Ianthella basta. The sequence goes on along the minus strand of OZ025875.1, from coordinate 487,036 downwards.
AGGGGATGGACTGCAAATGACTAATGCACGAAGGGGCCGTCCGGATGCAAAATCAACACATTGTTCCTTACCTTTACCACTGTGGTTCCATCTTGTGCTGTGCTGTATTGAATTGAGCACAATGGTATGCTTCTTGCTCGTGCAGGACGAAATAAACCGCATAGGCTTCTCCAAGCGCCACAGAGGGAGGCCATTTTATGACTGATTGACCAATCAGATTCGCGAATGTTCAAATTGAAGTTTTGGCGCCACGCTAAGGAAGTGACCTAGATGGAGTCCCACTTGCAATTGGAGCCGCTGTTTACTTGGGTAGGCGCACTAGCGGGGGGGACTGCGAGGTTTGGTTTATTCTTTGCATGTATCATACATTCTGCTCCGGTTCCAGCTTAAAAGAGCGGCGGAAGAAGAACGCGTTGACGAGGAGGAACCGTTTCGCTGTGCGTGGACGTGTTTGAGATGCTGGATCAGACTGCTGCAGAAGATGTAAGCACTGATGCAACGAGGAACAACGCAGGCACTGTTAGGTGGCATTATGCACGTGCTATCATTTATGTTGTATTTTAAACACTTAAGAACTTGCTAGTCTTTAGGTGGGACCTTCCTTACTTGATGACATGCGATGAGGGGACAGTGTAGCACTAGTCCTGCGATTTAAGGTCCTGATTGTCTCTCTCTCCAGTGAGCCAGATGCTGATGGAGCCCCTTCCTTGTCAGAGGACAACCTGGATGGAATCGCTTCCTATGTCGCTGAACGAGCAAGCTGTAAGGAGGGGCAGGGAGACACTAAGCCACCACCACCACATGTCGAATCATGCAACTCTGTGTTGTGCTGTCCAGTGTAGACACATACATTGACTAGTAGGTGCAGATCAAAGTAGTGAATGAATACAATTACATCCTTACCATCATAAGTGGGAATCCACCAGGTGTTTCCCCACCAGACAGCTTTGCTGGTCCATGTGTTCTGCAAAGCAGTTTCATGAAATGCACTTGTAACACACAGCCCCACACTACAGTACAAGCTACTCAACTCGTTCCTCAGTGTATACTTATCTATTTTTACAAATCTAAATGCTTCATTTCCCCTTCCATTCCACTTGTCCAAGTGTTAGCACCAAACTGTAGTGCAATGCTGTGACTGTGTGCTTTGCTTGTCTCCTTGCAGTGTTTTATCAGTGCAAGGCATCCAGCTGCCTTGACCATAGACGAGTGGTGGAGGGGGATTGGCGTGCGCTGGCTGATGGCACCATCCTTCTCCTCTACTGGGCTGTGCAGTGCCGCCCTAATGAGCACTTCATTGAGCTGATCCAGGCCTTGGACGAGGTCATGCAGCTCAGCATCATGGACACTATCAAGAAGGCTGCCGAGCAGATTGACGAGCAGGGTGCCCTCCTGCACGGGACCATCTCCATATGTGAGTGACACAGACGTAGTGTGGTGCAGCGCTGAGCTGCTGCAGTGGGGTGGGGTGGGGTGGGGTTGGGCAGCAGTTAGCCAGTGGATGGCACTGTCACTAATGTTCAAGGACTGTGGGAAGTTCTCCATAGAAATAGTTAAGGAAGGGTGCAGTGGGCCATAAATTCTGTAAGGAGTGGCTAGTGGATGTGGTGTTCTCTCCAGGCTGCTTTTGAAGGGTACAGAATCCTTCTTGCTCCCAAAGAACCCTGAGAGGATAATTACATAGGTGTGGGGGAAAGGGTGCCATCAATCTTTAGTGATTGCATACAGTGGCTGGCTACAAGGAGAGCCCTTGACACAGTGTGTAATACGTACATGCACATGCTGTTGCTCACACCACGTGGCTAGTGGTGCCTTCAGGGAGGGTGCAATGCCATGTTTGTAGCCTCAATGAGGGCTTTTAAGGGAGGAAGAAGGGTTCTGTGTGATAGTCAAGAGGGAGTGTTGGAATAGTGTATATCTGGAATAATCTAAAGTGTTTGTGCATGTTCTCTTTACCAGTCTCACCTGGCAGTGCTGGCAAGGACTCGTTGACAAGCAGCAGTCCAAGTGACTGTTCGCCGATCTTGAATACCCCAAAGAGACCCACCCACAGGGCTCTCCTTGCCACACCCTCCACTCGTAGCCGAATGTACTACTCTGGACTGAACTCACCTGCTGCCATCCGATGGCTCTGCTCCCCTGCAATATGTCCTGACACTAGTGCAGGGATCAGGAGGAGGAGGACAACCAAACCTGCACGCTCTGAACAGGTCACACACAGCACTGAGGGCGACAAGAAGGAAAGAGAGGTGCTTGTGTGTGTGTGTGTGTATGTGTGTGCGTGCGTGTGGGTGGGTGTGGGTGGGTGGGTGTCGCCCACTCCTACTGTAATCCAAATGTCTATGCAATTCTATGGTGTGCACTGACTCTCCTGCAAGCTACCATTACTGCTGTCCCTCCTGCCCCTGTCCACAGGTGGTACAGCTGAAGAGGCATGTGCAGACCCTGGAAGAGTCCCTGCGCAGTCAGACAGCACTCCTGGAAGCATCAGATACGGAATACCAAGCGCTGTCCAAGGACATGGCGAGGCTGAGTGAGTTAGCACATCATGTACTGGTGCACACACGTCATGAGCTCACACTCACTTCTAATGCACTAAGTATTGGAAACGTGTCTCACGGGTATGATTTGGAAAATTGGAATGGGTCTTTTGTGTGTGATGTAGAATGGGTCTCTTGTGTGTGATTTGGAATGGGTCTCTTGTGTGTGATTTGGAATGGGTGTCTTGTGTGTGATTTGGAATGGGTGTCTTGTGTGTGATTTGGAATGGGTCTCTTATTTGTGTCTGTGCCCTCTACTATAGGGTACGAGAATGAGGTCCTAAGAGCTGAGGTGAGTCAGGTGCAGGTCTACAAGGACAGGATTGATGAAATGGACAGTATGACACTGAAGATGGCCCAGCTGGAGAAGACTAACACCAGGTACAGACCACTCCTCCCACCACATTGGCATACACTGAGGGAATACTCAGCTCATTCCCATGCTGTCGTAGAAGTAGTTGTACAGTACTGCCATGTGTAGAGTCTGCTTGAGTTCAACATTGTTGTTTTACAAGTGGTCTCCCCAATTTATAGTCACCTGTCTACGTATGTCATATTCATCTTTAGGCTGGAGCAAGTTCTGAGCCGGCAGTCTGAGAAGAAAGCAGAAGAGGTTAAGCTGCTTGAGGAGGAGTCTTCTCGGCAACACAGCTGCATCCAAGAGCTGGAGAAGGTAAGCACGCATGCCCTCAGTGTCCTATATGCACTTCTACGTATGTTGGTGGATAGGACGCACACTAGCCTGTGGTGTTATGTACTGTGTGCACAGTGTGTGTATTATTTAAGTGCATGCTTGGTCAGTGTCAGTACTAATGTTTATCAGTGGCTGCTGTCATCAATATAGGCACTGGAAGAGAAGAAGAACCTGGTGGTGTCTGTTCAGTTGCAGCTGCAGGCTGCCCAGCGGCAGACCGCCCGACAAGAGGCACTGGCTGAGGCAGCTGAGGCCCGACTGACCAAGTTGAAGGAGGAGAATAATGAGGTAGGGTCACGCACACTCCCAAAACAGCTCACTTATTGTACATTTGGTGCACCCAATGAATGAAAATAGAAAAGAACCAGCAAATAGACCGAGGCCTCATGTGGTGTCCCCTTTCAGTGCTTCATAATGGACTTTTCTTCATTGCAAATTTCCTCTCACTTGTTATGTAGCTCCGAGCTGAAAGCTTTTCTGTTAGTTGTCAAGTGTCAGAGATGAGGCAGCAGCTAGCAGAGTGGGAGGCAAAGTGTGATCACTTGAGTCATGACAACCTCCACCTGGAGGAGAGGAAGGCTGAGCTCCTGAGGCAGACAGAACAGCTCCAGCGCCAAGTGGAGGTTGTGAGGACAGAGGGGGAGGTGCACGAACAAGAAGCACTGGACAACCTCAGGGCTGAGCTGCAGGCACTTCAGGAATCTGTTCTTGCAGAAGAGAGAGCAGCCAGTCAGCAACTGGTGGAGGCCACACAGCAGGCCAACCAGAAAGAACTTGTAATGGAGCGAGCGTCCTTCGAGCGATTGATGGAGAAGGAAAGAGAAGGACACATTGCAGCAATGGAAGTGGCCAAGAAGGCATTTGAAATGAAACTTAAAGAAACAGAAGAAGCTTTGCAGAATATTCTCAAGGATGAGCGAGCTGCTCACATGTCAGCTCTTGAAAAGGAAAGGACAGCTGGCCAGCTGCGGCTGGAAGAGGCTGAGAGTACGCATCAGTTGGAAATGATATGTCAGGGGGAGTCACTCCAGCACACACTGGAGGAGGAGAGGGAGGCTCACACTGCGGCTATGGCACTAGAAGGGAAGGTCCTGGAGATGAAGCTGCAGGCAGTCAAGACTGCCCTGCAGGAGGTGATTGATGAGGAACAAGCTTCTCATTTGGCTGCCCTTGAGGAAAGCAACATGGCCAATCGGGGCATGCTTGCTGAGGTACAGAGTGAGCTAGAAGCAGAGAAGGTGTCCTTTCAGCAGCTGTTAGCAAGGGTTGAGGAAGAACACGCTGCAACACTTGCAGAGGCTGAAAGCAGTCACAAAGTTGCAATGGATGAAGCTAGGGCTGCCTTGCTGAAGACCTTTGCAGAGGAAAAGGCTATCCAGCAGAGTGCTCTTGAGGAAGCAAACACTCGCATTAGCACCCTCTGCAATAAAATGGAAGAGGACAGAATGGCCCACCTTTCAGAACTGCAAATCGCACATCAGCTGAAGCTTGAGAAGGAAAGTGAACTCTGCCAGGAGAAACTTGAGAACGAACAGAAAGTGCACCAAGTGGCATTGGATGAGGCCAGAAGGACTCACCTTGAGGAACTCGAGAGCGTGCAGCTTGTCCACCAGAAGGAACTTGAGGAGATGAGGGCAGTGTATCAGCGTCAGATGGAGGAGCAAAAGGATGCCCTGAGGGATGAGCTACTGGCAGCTCACCATTGGGAGCTAGAGGAGGAGCGGAGCGTTCACCGGCTGCAACTTGAAAGCACAACTAACTCCCTACAAGCACAAGTGTGTGCGTCTGAAGCAGAGTTAGTGGAAGAGCGGAGAGCTCACCAGGTGCAGCTTGAAAATGCAACAAGCTCCCTCCAAGCACAACTGCAGTTGGCTACAGCAGAGTTAGCGGAAGAGCGAAAATCTTGTGAGGTGCAGCTAGATGCTGCGACGAATTCTCTCCAGACACAACTGCGTGTGGCTTTGACAGAGCTGGGGAAAGAACGGATGGCTCACATCCTGACCCGTGAAAAGGCAGGGGTTGCTCACAACCTCAGCTGTGGGGAAGAACAGTCTGCCAAGGGACACAAAGGAGTGAGACCAGCCAGCAGTGCTCGGAGTGGCAGTGAATCCCAGCACTTGGCTAGGGATAGGGAAAGCCCAGTGAGAGTTACAGATGAAAATGTTGAACGGTTCGGTGTCACATCTGTGGTCCCATCAAGTTCTGTAAACACACCACTGCCTCCTTTCCCTCAGCAGAAGCTGGCTGCCTCCAAGGATAATCCCCACTATTGCAGCTCCACCCTCCAGCCTCGCAATACCGAGCCCTTGCATGATCCTAACCGTTTGTCTGAACTCCAGCGGCGAAACTCAATTGCTCCTCCTCACTTGCGTTCATCATATCCTGTTGAGACACAGACCAAGCCAGAATCACCAAAGCGCTCCAACCGAGCAGTCAGGTTGGGTGTAACTCCATCGTTGACTAACACTTCCACACTCCTTCACCAACACCAAGAGTACCCTTGGCAGCACACGACAGGAAGACCTAGTGATCTGCTAGGGGGGGCGTCAAGTGAGAAGGTTGATGACCGCAGAATGAGCTTAGCCTTCAACCTCGAGACGGGACCAAGCGAGAGGCAGATTCCAGAGCGGTTGAGGTTGAGAATGGAGGCTTCAAGGCTTCAGAGGGAGGAGAGACAACGTGAACGACTTGAGGCTGCTCATAAGTTGAAACAGCAGCAAGAGGCCGCCAAGAAGAGTAAGGCGAAGAGGAAGCCTCTCACCTCCACTAATGCTGCCAGGATCAAGTAGAAATGCATTAACTGACACAAGCTAGAACTTTTACACTTTATGAGTAGTACTGTGCATTTAATATAAGGAAGTTATTCATAGCCTGCACGATGACGACCACAATGTTAGTTTGACTGTGAAGGTTCAATCAACCCAATAATGTACTGTACACCTGAGAATAACCATGCTCATTGATGAGCTTTTATGAATTGGATATTTAATTCATGGCCAGAACAAGTATTGAAATGGGTAAATTGGTGAGTTTTGAGCACAGGATCAACTTCAATGGGTTACAGGTTGAAAGGTCCTCAGCTTCAATACAACACTGATAAGTTGTGACTTGTAAGACCTACGGATTGCATGAAACATACTGTAACCCACTGAAGATGACACTGTGTTTAAAAGCTCACCAATTCACCAGTTTCATTGTTGACACACAGCAATGAGCCTGTATGACATCTGCACAAGTATTAATAAGAGGAAATAACCCAAAAATGCTAATTTGTTAGCCTGCATGCAATTTCTTGTACATGTAATTCCAAGTTTCCACGACGACACACGTGTGCCTTGACTATTTCCAAATATCATCAGATTATCAATTATTCAACTTTCATCTAGACCTGCACCCAGCTGCAGACGGGCATGCTTCTCACAGTGTGCTGTCTTTACTTCAGCATAGATATTCTTGGCCTGGCTAGCTAGACTGTCCTGATTACACCCGGGGTGCTTAGAAGGGAAGGGAAGGTCCAATGGGGATAGTGATTATGTAGGTCACACCTTTCAAGACTCAGAGATGCATGTGTTTGCCACGAATTCATGGCAACAATATTCATATTCATGACCTCTATTGCTGCAGTATGTAAATATGTACGTACTTCTGCAATGTCAAGGGAGTGTGAATTGCATAAAACTCAATATTCATTTGGGGACACACACATGCTGTGTCAATGATATGCACTGCAATCTGAACAAATATATAGTTGTTCTCAACTCCTGCGTCTGGAGACAGCAAACGGAGGCATAAGGTAGGTTTGGCGATGCTGTGCATCCTGCCTCGGAGCCCCACCCCCTGGACGACCCCATTGGCTGTTGAAGGCATCCACATGCTGCAGCAATGGAGCAGAATGCACACTGCCAAACTTGAAAATAACACACACTGCTGCACACACACACACACATACACACACACATCACCCTTGTACAACAGTATGAGCAGTTGGGTTCTACATAGGCTGCTATCTGATTCAACAGCAACATATGCCAAGGAGTCTGGCTGACCTCCCTCTCCTTCTCCAACACCTGCTGCCTCTCCATCTGAGTTCTCAGCTGTTTCGAGGTGGCCTGCTGGTGGAGCTCACTGTGATATGCGGCTCTCTCCTCCTCCAACTACGTAAAGAGGCACAGAGAGACATAGAAGAGCTAGGGTAAGAAGGTAGACCCAGTATGTATGTGTCAGGTCCACATTACCAGTACACATGTTGAAGGTCCCCACATACCACTTTGGGTGAGCAGGAGGGTGAGGGGGGAGGGGGGGACCTACGGTAGCTGTCACATACGTACGTACCTTCCTGTCCATCTCCTGGGGCTGCCTTGCATTGAACTGCACACCTCTCTCCACATTCCAGATCTTGTCAGTAGCATCAATGTGCTGTAAGGGACAGTCATAACGGAGGGAAGAAGACAGCTAGGACTTAGGAAGAAGCAATGCCATGTATACATACAAATAAAGAAGGCAACACAGGCAAGTTTCAAACAGGAGGTGAACCACTGACCCCCCCCTTTATGTAGCTAGCGTCTCCCTGCACAAAGGACACAATCCTAAGTAGTGGTACCTGCTGTGTGAGTCTCCTGTCCTCCTCCCTCTCCAGGACCTTGTTGCGGTGCCTCTCCTCAGCTTGCTGCTGCAGGTCCTGGTAGTAGTGTTCACTGTCCTTACCTGCGGGTCGTCTCAGGGCAAGCTTCTGGAGGGGGAGGGAGAGGAGAGGATGGAGTGTGGGGAGGGGGAGGAGAGGGTGGAGTGTGGGGAGGGGGAGGAGGAGGAGAGGGTGGAGTGTGGGGAGGGAGAGGGGGAGGAGAGGGTGGAGTGTGGGGAGGGGGAGAGGGAGGAGAGGGTGGAGTGTGGGGAGGAGGGGGAAGAGAGGGTAGAGTGTGGGGAGGGGCAGGAGAGGGTGGAGTGAGAGTAAATGTGGGGAGTTTGAGTGAGTGATGCACTGTCAGATTACTGCTTCCACTGCCACACTCACACGAGATGCATCACTAACACACGTACACATGCTCCCCTCCTTCTGTGGTGGTAGCTAGTGATAGGGATGGCTTACTTCTCTGACAACATCTGATACTGCTCGGCTGGCTCCCCTAAACTCCCCTGAGGCTGGATCCATTGGTGGTTGGCCCACCTGGCCAGAACGAATCCAGGAAGCCAAATCGATGCCCTGGTGCAGTGACGTGTGGAGGGGAGGGCAGGGAGCATTCACACACTACAACACTCAGACATGGGATTGCCTTGCTGTGTGCTACTGACCCCTGATGCATGGCGGGCCACTTCAGCGTCATACTTGGGCTGCATCTCTTGTCCTGCATTAATCAGTACAAGAACTTGATACAAACAAATCAAATCACATACATACTCACTCTATTGTAATAATACTCACTCTATTATTTTAATAATACTCACTATATTTCTATAATAATACGTATGTTGCGTTGAAATATGTAATACCGTCATTTAGCTAACTTGAGCTCACTTACGTAAATGTTGCAAATATCTTTGTTTCTCTTGCGAGCGCCTCAGAATGGTTCTAGCAGAGTCAGTCTACGCAGAGAGCAGAAGAAGTCATGACAACAATAGAACAGCTTACGGTACATTCATTGATTCACTTCTCTGCTCAGTGCCTCCAATCGTGCTGCTGTAATCTGTCCATTTTTGCTTCTCTTGGGAGCTCCACACCCCGGCTTGCCCCAGGGGTCATAGCCCTCACCCTCAGACCGACTTGGAACTGGCAGTATCTGACGTGGTCGAATACCTACTACGTTCCCATGCTTGTCTCTGTGCGGAGCCCCACCCCCACCGCCATGGCAACCAAGCTGGAATGCTAGACCATCCCGCTCGGCTCCTTTGGCTACAATATCACTGGCCATCTCTTTCCACAAGGTGGTCTTCCTTCTCACAACATTCCCACTGCCATCTCTGAGGGGCTGGTCTCGGCCGAAAGGGTTAAAGTCACTAACGGGCCCCGTCCTCCTCTCAGTTCTCTCCTGTGTTTTGCGTTCAAGCTGCTCCTGCATCTGTTCCTCTGCAGAGCAGGGAGGGGCCGGGGATGGGGAGTACAGCAAGCATGTCAGGGCTATTCTGTCACACGTGAGTGTACAGGGTCACATAGACCAGACCAGCATGGGCCTACAGTGCATGGAGTGATGTTGAAGATGACAGGTATTAAGTAACTCTGTGATAAATGAAGTTTGGTCTGAAATGTGTATATTCTTCATTGTGTGAACTATAGCTCCATTGCATGGGAAGGCACCCAGCAGTGGCACTAGGCCAGTGGAGGGTGCAGTGAGGAGTGGTGGAGTAAGGCCAGTGGAGGGAGCAGTGAGGAGTGGTGGAGTAAGGCCAGTGGAGGGTGCAGTGAGGAGTGGTGGGGTAAGGCCAGTGGAGGGTGCAGTGAGGAGTGGTGGAGTAAGGCCAGTGGAGGGAGCAGTGAGGAGTGGTGGAGTAAGGCCAGTGGAGGGAGCAGTGAGGAGTGGTGGAGTAAGGCCAGTGGAGGGAGCAGTGAGGAGTAGTGGAGTAAGGCCAGTGGAGGGTGCAGTGAGGAGTGGTGGAGTAAGGCCAGTGGAGGGTGCAGTGAGGAGTGGTGGAGTAAGGCCAGTGGAGGGTGCAGTGAGGAGTGGTGGAGTAAGGCCAGTGGAGGGTGCAGTGAGGAGTGGTGGAGTAAGGCCAGTGGAGGGAGCAGTGAGGAGTGGTGGAGTAAGGCCAGTGGAGGGAGCAGTGAGGAGTGGTGGAGTAAGGCCAGTGGAGGGTGCAGTGAGGAGTGGTGGAGTAAGGCCAGTGGAGGGAGCAGTGAGGAGTGGTGGAGTAAGGCCAGTGGAGGGAGCAGTGAGGAGTGGTGGAGTAAGGCCAGTGGAGGAAGCAGTGAGGAGTGGTGGAATAAGGCCAGTGGAGGGAGCAGTGAGGAGTGGTGGAGTAAGGCCAGTGGAGGGAGCAGTGAGGAGTGGTGGAGTAAGGCCAGTGGAGAGAGCAGTGAGGAGTGGTGAAGTAAGGCCAGTGGAGGGAGCAGTGAGGAGTGGTGGAGGGTGCAACAAAGGAAAGTCGAGGGTGCATCACTGACTTAGCCTTTTGGAGTATTTGAGTGTCTGTGCCCTTCGTTCTGCTTCTGCCTCCAAGTCACCTCCATGATCTCTCTCCAACGTGCTGCAAGGGATTATTCACATTCGACACTACTTAACCATACCAATGTGCCACGCCCCGTGTGCAAACTGTCCATGTCTTCTGCAGGACCATAGTAGTGTCTGTGGCAGGACTCACAATGTGCTCCTCGGGTTGCTTTTCATGCTGACCTCATTCCCAGTTCCATACTGAAATCCTAGCCTGTGAACTGGGTCTCCCTTCCTTGCGCCTTGTCCCGGCTCCTGTCCCAGGGGATGAGCCTGAGCAGCAGGCCTAGGGAACCTGCTCATCCAGCTGTTCGGGGCTGCAGCCATGGGTCGGCCCGCCCTAGGGAATCTTCCGTCGCCGGAAGACATGATCAGTCTCTATCTTCGGCTTCGTTTCGCTCGGAGCGCCTCCACTGGTAGCTACAGTGGATGGAGGATCAGAGCACTACGCTGTCCGAACAAGCTGCTATATAAGTGATGAAGCCACGCCCAGTCACCATGCCAACTGTCCGGGAATTCCCCTAAGGTAGATGAATACCATTATCTTCTCTCAGATGCACAACGTACTTCTGATAGCTCTTTTATCCACACAGATTCGTGAGTTCCTCTACAAGTACCTTCATGCACCACACACACCACTACATGTATGCATTGTGCGCACCTTTTGGACCAGGAGAAATAACGCGTTTGCTTCTTGTTAAATGTGCAGTTACTGAGCAACTTTCTGTGAGTGTGCGTGTAGCAGAGAAAGAGGGCGGGGTCCCTGAAGGCGGGGCCGAGCGTGTGCTAGTAACTGGTGCTGCTGGCTTCATTGGCTACCACCTGGCACGGCACCTCCAGTCTGCCAGGCGTTCGGTCGTTGTCGGTGTTGACAACTTCAACCCGTACTATGACATATCACTGAAGCAGGATCGAGCAGTCCATCTAGCTGCGCTGGGAGTGACACTGCATTATGCCAGTGTGTGTGATGTGGCTTACATGAGACATCTCTTCGCCACTCACCGCTTTACTCATGTGGTGCATTTGGCAGGAGAGGCCGGAGTGAGGCATTCTGAAGACGCACCTCATGCCTTTGTGGAGGCCAACATCGGCTGCTTTGCCGAACTACTGGACATTCTGAAGGACAACAGAGTAAGACAATGCTGCAAGCACCTGTGTCTGCAGCTGTGTATATAGCAGAGTTGTACATGAACACTGACACATCTATTCAAGTATTGTGTGTTCAGATACAAATGTATCAGCTCAGCAGTTTAATATAAGAGTTAACACACTCGCATAAAACTTACTGTTTGTGTGTAAAGTGCTGAGTTGGCAGATTTGTGGTAGTGTATGGCCGGAAATTTTGTCAGGAATTTGTTTTGGCAAATTGCACAAATATGGTATTTGGGAGGTTTTGCTTTGCAGGTTGGGCAAGCCTTATGCCATTATGATATCACGTAAACATTTTAGTGTTTTAACAATCACCAATCCACCAGAATGAATTCCTGCCAAAATTTCCTTCCATAAGGTCTATGAAAAGGCAACTCTCCAGTTGATTTGTAAGGAGTTTGTTGTTCTTGTCTTTTGAGTGCTCCCATCTGTATACTGTACTGCAGGGTGTGAAGCTGGTGTATGCGTCTTCATCCAGTGTGTACGGCTCCTCCTCCCCCATCCCATTCTCAGTGACGGACTCACGTCGTTACCCCGGTAACATGTACGCTCTAACAAAAATGACTAATGAAGTGAGTAGGTGTGCACACCCACACCATAGGCTGTACCACTAGTGAAAAAAAATGTATCGTATGCACTTTAACTTTCACGAATCGCAAAATTTTTGTAGTTTTCACATTTTATTCAAATACAGTGCCAGCAGTGGTTGTGGCCCTATGCTCTGATACCTAGCAAACATCAGATGTGCCATTCTCTCTCCCTCCTCCTCCCTCCCTCTCTCCCTCCCAATCTTCATCCATTTTACAGCTCCTAGCAGGACATTACTGTAAGGCTCACAAGCTGCTGGCTGTTGGTCTGAGGCTCTTCACAGTCTACGGCCCTTGGGGCAGGCCTGACATGGCAGTGTACCGCTTTACCAAGGGCATTCATAACAGTGAGAAGGTGCTCCTGTCGGTTAATCCTGGCCCCACCCTCCAACCCATATTGAGAGATTTTACTTACATTGATGACATCATCAAGGGTGTGGTGTTGGCAATGGAGTATCGTCCCAGTGTGTGTGGTGAAGTGTATAACTTGGGCAACGGTCACCCCGTCTCACTGGAGGAGGTGCTTCACCTTCTGGAAGGAGAGCTTGGAATGAAAGCAGATATTGTGAGTCTTTGTGTCTGGGGAGAGTCCTCCTCCCCCTCCCTCCCTCACCCCTCGTCCTCGACCTGTCCCCTGTGCAGAAAATGGTTCCCCTGAGCCCTGCTGAGTTACCAGTGACACATGCCGACATCAGTCTGTCCCAGCAAGTACTCCACTTTTCCCCTCGTGTTAGCGTCGAGGAAGGATTGCCCCGCTTTGTGGAGTGGTTCAAGGACTACACACACAACCAGTCTTCAAATGAAGGGGAGAAGGAGAGAAACAGAAGGAAGTCAGAGGAGATTCTGAGGTACCATGTCTAGTCTGCTAGCCCCTCCCCTCATGTGTACCTGAATTTGTTGACAGCAGGTGGCTTTCATGGCATTCTCAAACTGAACTCTCTGTGTGTTACTGAGTCCAGTTTTCACTTCTCTTCCTTCACTTCCTCCTCCTCCCCTCCCCTGCCACCCTCTCCCCTACCACTCCTCCCTCCCCCATCCCTCGCACTGCCACTCACCCCACACCCTCTCCTAACCCCCCCCCCCCCACACCCCTCCCCTCCCTTTTCCTGCTACAGGGAGATATTCAGCAACAGCTCTGGACTGAAGGAGAAGTTGGAGGAGGAAGCCACTGCTGTGATGAACAGAGCCTACGATCAGCGACTGAAGAGATTGAGGCAGAGGTGCACACAGGGATGTAAATGGGTAAACCCCTATCATTTATGTTCAGGCCCCACCTCCTTTTCACTTTGTGTAGGTATTATGATTTCGCAAAGGAACATGGCATTCCTTTGCCAACTCTGGAGAAGAAAGGCTTCGTCAAATACACAGGTAGTGAGGGGCTGTGCACTGCTGTAGCAGAGTAGGATATGGCGAATACTTGATCCCAAGTGAAAGATGAAGTGTTGCATTTGTTGTTATCTCACGTCTTGCATTCATTGCAGTGTCTGTTCCCTAACACCACATGGTGCATGGGTCCACTCCCCCCTCCCCCCACCCCCCCACCCAGGAGTAGAACCAACAGGACGTGAGATGATGTATGCTCCTAGACTGGCCGGGAAGGTGAAGGCCCTGTCCAAGAAGTGCATGGAGACTGAGGTGTGTGTTGCTTTCAGCCTTGGTGGCCATTTTTATTCTGAACTGGACACCCAAGACAAGTGGAGGAGACTGGACGATGAGAATGCTGTGGTATTTGTTGCAGGTGTGTGTGTGTGTGTGTGTGTGTGTGTGTGTGTGTGTGTGTGTGTGTGTGTGTGTGTGTGTGTATGACAGTCAAATATTAGTGCAGCCACCATTAAAAGTTATCCTGTGATACGCAACCTGCTGTCCTGCAGATGTTAACATGTGTGAAGCGGACCTGCACCACTGTCCTGAGCACTCTGTCTGCGTTGACGTTGGTAAGTGTACCAGTTTGCAGTCAGTAAGTATTTTGTCGTTGTTGTTGTTGTTATTGCTGTTGTTATTGTTGCTGTTAGAAGGGCCACAAGTGCATTCCTTGCAGTTGACCCATACATAGGCTAGTTTCTTAGATTGTTGTTGTTTGTTTGTTGTTGTTGTTACTGTTGTTGTTGCTGCCCTTACAATCAGGGCCAGCTGCGTATCACTGTCAGTGTGAAGAAGGAAGGGCAACAAAGAAATGTGTATTGCTGTATGTTGGTGTAGTGTGTGTGTGACAAAGTAGCTATAGCACAGAGTGTGTGCCTGACGTCTGGCTGCAGTATCATGTGGGTGTGTGTGGTGTGAGGTGTGGGTGTGTGTGGTGTGAGGTGTGGGTACGTGTGGTGTGAGGTGTGGTGTGAGGTGTGGGTGCGTGTAGTGTGAGGTGTGGGTGCGTGTGGTGTGAGGTGTGGGCGCCTGTGTGGTGTGAGGTGTGGGTGCGTGTAGTGTGAGGTGTGGGTGCGTGTGGTGTGAGGTGTGGGCGCCTGTGTGGTGTGAGGTGTGGGTGCCTGTGTGGTGTGAGGTGTGGGTGCCTGTGTGGTGTGAGGTGTGGGTGCCTGTGGTGTGAGGTGTGGGTGCGTGTGGTGTGAGGTGTGGGTGCATGTGGTGTGAGGTGTGGGTGTGTGTGGTGTGAAGTGTGAGTGCATGTGTGTGTGTTCACGTGGCACAATATCCATCTCTCGCTACTCCTCTTGACAGGTACAGTCCAGAAGTGGCAAGGGAGCTAGAAGTAAGAGCTGAAGAAGAAGATTTCATTAATGGCATAGACCGGGCAGCCATGAAGAAGGGGAAGGAGTTTGTCTTCTTCCAGGTTTGTTGCTGGAATGGCCAACTAGGCCTCCTTAGTGGACAGCCAGGGTCCTTGGTTGGGCGGCTGGGGTCCTCAGTTGGGTGGCTGGGGTCCTCAGTTGGGTGGCTGGGGTCCTCAGTTAGGTGGCTGGGGTCCTCAGCCGGGTGGCTGGGGTCCTCAGCCGGGTGGCTGGGGTCCTCAGCCGGGTGGCTGGGGTCCTCAGCCGGGTGGCTGGGGTCCTCAGCCGGGTGGCTGGGGTCCTCAGCCGGGTGACTGGGGTCCTCAACCGGGTGGCTGGGGTCCTCAGCCAGGTGGCTGGGGTCCTCAGTTAGGTGGCTGGGGTCCTCAGCCGGGTGGCTGGGGTCCTCAACTGGGTAGCTGGGGTCCTCAGCGGGTGGCTGGGGTCCTCAGCCGGGTGTCTGGGGTCCTCAGCCAGGTGACTGGGGTCCTCAGCCAGGTGGCTGGGGTCCTCCGTTGGGTGGCTGGGGTCCTCAACTGGGTGACTGGGGTCCTCAACTGGGTGTCTGGGGTCCTCAGTTAGGTGGCTGGGGTCCTCAGCCGGGTGGCTGGGGTCCTCAGCTGGGTGTCTGGGGTCCTCAGCCGGGTGACTGGGGTCCTCAACTGGGTGGCTGGGGTCCTCAGCCGGGTGTCTGGGGTCCTCAGTTAGGTGGCTGGGATCCTCAGCCGGGTGGCTGGGGTCCTCAGCTGGGTGTCTGGGGTCCTTGGTTAGGTGGCTGGGGTCCTTGGTTGGGCAGCTATTAAATGTATAGTGGTTGGCCACTTACAGTGACCCTTGATTTGGGGATGCATGCACTTTGCTGTTTACTTGTTCGTTTATCTACTTATTTCTGAACACAGGGCAAAGATTCTGTTGGTGGTGACTACCTTCTGGTTCCAGTGGAGGGAGAGGGGGCAATTGAGAGATTGAAGGAAGTGTGTCTGCAGCTGAGGAGCTGTGTTGGTGAGCCACTGCACTGGTGGGGTTGGCAATGGCCGTGAGGTGAATGGTGGGTGGTTTGTCATGCAGTGCCTCTCTTTATCACACAGCTTCATGAGGATAGAGAATGTGTGTGTGTGTGTTGTGAGTGTGTGTGTGTTTGTGTGTGTGTGTGTCCTAGGCTACATACGTACTAACCTATTTCAGCTGGAAGATGCATGACCACGTCTTTTTGAGGAATGAGAGCTCTGCGAGGTATAGGAATATTAGAAAGACACTTCACATGTGTGAGTGTGTGGGGGGGAGTATGGTGGGTGCATGTGTGTGCTTCGCAGCACACCCATTACTGATGTAATCCCCTCCCTCCGACCACCTCCAGGTTTTAACACTAATGGTGCGCTGAAGTCCAGTCTCATGTCCTCTGCACATTGGTACTCGTGGACCGAAGAACCCGAACATGGACTGTATGTGCTCGGTTAGTGTGCCTTGGCAGCAGGGAGACAGACAAGGAGCTTTGGTGCTAAGGGCTGAAGGGCTGTGGTGGTGTAGAGGGCTGAAAGAAAACGTGTATTGTGGGTAGTTTCACTTCGTGGGAATACACAGGGCACATTGTGGACCATTCCCAGTGAAAGTTGATCAATTGTCTGACTTCCATGTGTGACTGCGACACACAACGTTCACTGACATGTACAGTCATTTCTCCTGCCAACACATTGTCCACCATAGCCCCTCCCAGCCCCTCCCATCTGCCCCTCCCCCTCCACACCCCTTAGATGTAGACCACTGTTGGCTGAATATGGAGCTGTGCCCTCTGCATTCTTCTTGTCAGCGTCATGGCCCGGGTGACTACCGCTGCACTTGTGAGGATGGCTGGCTGATGGACATTAGAGTGGAGGAGTGTGTGCGTCAAGGAGATGAGGAAGATGGTGTAGGTGAGGTGGGGATGTGTGAGGTGTTGATGTGCTCTGCAGACGGCTGCACGCAACATACGTACTCACAACACGCACACACACGTACACACACATACACACATGTACACACACATACACACACGTCAGGCCCACTCTTCATTGCTTGCCTGTTCGATGCTCAGCAAACAGACTTGTGTCGGAGGACAATGCAGTCCACATTTTAATGTCAGTGGATGAGCAGTACTGGATTGGGCTCGCTACAGCTATGAATTCCATTATGACACACACACCTTCACCGGAGGACATTCAGTTTCATCTTGTTGTGTCTGGTGTGCCAAGAGCTGAACTGATTGGGTATCTACACTGCTATGACTTAGTGAAGCAGGTGTGTGTGTGTGTGTGTGTGTGTGTGTGTGTGTGTGTGTGTGTGTGTGTGTGTGTGTGTGTGTGTGTGTGTGCGTGTGTGTGTGCATGTGCACACGTGTGTGTGTATACGTATGTGTGTGTGCATGTGTGTGGTGTCCTATCTCTGCCCTTCCACTTGCAGGTAGAGGTGGTCCAGATGGATACAACTTGGGTGAGGGACAACATCCGCGTGTACACAGACTCCAAGGTGGTCGGGAACCTGGCCAGTCTTGGAAATTTTGCACGATTCTATTTCCACAAGTACGTGCTTGCACAAGGTAGTGTGGATTGTCTCACTGACTGTAGCATTGTCCTTGTGTCGGCTGCCACTGCTTAGGCTCTTCCCTGGTTTGAAGAAGGCTATTTATCTGGACAGTGACATTGTAGTACAGCACGATATCCTCAGCCTCTGGAATGTAGTTCAAATTTCAAACAAAATTGTCACAGCTGTGAAAAGGTAAGGAGTGTATCTATTTATAGTGCCATGGTATGTGTCTCCACTTTCATTTTGCCCATCTGGGTTTTGAATTGGTTCTGATGAACACTGGTTGTACAGGAGCACTCCGTCATATGGTGATGTGTTCTCTGCAGAGGCCAAGACATTGTTTGAACACAGGTAGGTACTCACAGGTAGTGGAGACGGTCTCCAAACAGTACATGTGTATGTGATGTGGTATTCCCCCCACCACCACCCCCCACCCCCCGTCCCCCACCCCCCACCCTCTGTCTCCCACCCCCCACCCCCCGTCCCGCACCCTCCACCCCCCGTTCCCCGCCCTCCGCTCCCCATGCACAGATACAGCTATCTCTTTGACGACCAGGATCCCACTTTCAATGCAGGCGTATTTGGAATCAATCTGGAACTCTGGCGTGAGAAAGGCATGACACGTGAGATTGAGTACTGGATGCAAGAGCATCGGCAGCGGCCGCTCTGGCGCTATGGCACGCAGCCTCTCATGTTGATAGCCCTCCACGGCCAGTGGGCGGAGCTTGACACACGATGGAATCTGGATGGTCAGTTTGTGGGTCCCCTCTAACCTCACCTCCACCATACCTAAGTCCTTAGATACTCCAGTATCTGTGACCACGCAAATAGTATTGTCATGCCTTTAGGAGAGGTTTGTATGCGTATTAGAGTATTAGCTGGCATACACCATTCACAGAGTGTCCATTAAAGGTACTTCCCATTATGTCACTGCACACTGAATGGGACTGATCGCTGTCAGACTGTCAGTGAATGAGAACTTGAACTCACCAATCACCTACAGTAATTTGTATTCACATTGTCCAAACATTGACTGACCTCCACTGCTACAGGCCTTGGATGGAATAGCCAGATTTCTGAGCAGCAGCTGCAGGGAGCGTTTCTCCTTCACTGGAGTGGAAAGGGTGAGCCATACTGGTTGTGTGTTGTGTTGTGTTGTGTGTTGTGTTTGGCTGTGTTGTGTTGTGTTGTGTTGGATGTGTGTTGTGTTGTGTTGTGTTTGGATGTGTGTTGTGTTGTGTTGTGTTTGGATGTGTTGTGCTGTGTTTGAATGTCTGGTGTGTTGTGTTTGGATGTGTGTTGTGTTGTGTTTGGTTGTGTTGTGTTGTGCACAGCTGTGCTCATGTTTGTTTACACCACACAGTTTGGAACCTTTCTTATCTCTCTTTGTGATCAGTTTAATTGCCCCCTAAGAAGTATGCTTGCTCTACTCACACTAATAGTCACACTTAGTCAAATACAAGAGCCGGCCTGCTGTTACAGCACCTGCTGTCGTTGTATTGCTGCACTAGATGGTGCCTGACTAGCCAGATGTGGTGGCATTCTTTACTTCAGTAGGTAACCTACCGAAGGCGGGTGGGGTATCCTGCTTGTGGTTACAAGTTCACCTGGAGCAATTTGGCAAGTGTTAATGGTAATTGTGGTTATGGTATTCTGCAGGAAAGCCTTGGTTGAAGGAAGGATTGTACCAAAGCTATTGGCAGCCACACTCTCCCCATCAGTGCAGCAGCCATGGCAACTGCATGGCAACAGGAGGGAAATTCAAATATAGCTGTGTGTGTGACCTTGGCTACAGCGGTCCTGTCTGTGACCAGAGAGAAAGCTAGCTACGAATAGACCAACACTGTTTGCTGAGAACACGCAATACCCTTCCATCTGCTGGTATGCTTTGAGGAGACAAATGAACTGCTGCATCATTTTTGATCAATTCTCATTCCATTAATTGCTATCTATCAGACACTCATCATTACAGTCAGTATGTTACTGTACTAATCCGTGGATGACTAACAGTGAACTGTATAGTACTGTCATAATTATTACAGTATAACTGTGTGTGTGTATAATATTATCTACAAGTATCCCACATAGCGCTACATGTACACGTTCTCCTTCACCTACTGCTGGCTTTTAGAACTCCTTCAGTTTATGCACTACTCTGAAAACTCAGCTGGACCAAAGAGTACGTTTCACTAATATGATGCACATCCGTGACCAGAGCAGATCAGAATATGAGAAATTGCATGCTGTCACAAGACGTGGGCACTTGGAAAACACTTTCCTGATTGTCCCTGGGGCAGTAGCGAACCATATTGAACAACACTGCATGTCGTGCAGCCCACCTTAATGCATGCAAGGTGCTATACAGGCACATACACAAGCACACGAGTACTCCAAGTACAATTAACTTCACATGCATGTGATGACATCAGCATACCATTTAAAATGGAGGCATGACAAGGTACATGGTCAGCCATGAGAGATTATATAGCTAGTGAAATACACATCCTGGAGATAAGGGAGGATCACTGTATGCACGAAAAACAATAATTCCACTAGTTGTACACACAACATGTGAGATGATATGACCAGTCAAATCAATTAACACCATCACAGTAAACTATACACCATCAGAGCAACAAATGTCATGACAAACTAATGCTCAGCTAATTAGTGGTTGATTAGTTGACTTGAAGTCTGGAGACACCGTAGAGTTTCTGAATAGCTTGCTGGTAGTCTTGAGGAACCTTTCCGCCTCCTTTTATACTGTTGATCACCTTGCACCAGTTCTGGAGCAGTTCCTCTTTCCGGTGTTCCAGTGCGTCAACCATGAGCTTGTGGATGTTGTCAAAATCTGCCGTCTCCAACTTGTGCTCGAGGTCCTTGAAATCGTCAAAGTGTACGACATGAGGCCACTGGAAGAAATCAGCAAACTGCATCCAGTAGTACTCTGCCTCTGGGTCAACTGCCGCCTCAACGTTGGGGCTGTATGGATGGGTGCTACAAGGATGCGGCGGCATGTCTTTATCCAGCGCGGGCTTGCCGCAGTAATAGCCACTCAGGGATGACCTGTCCGGACCGAGACCCTTGATGTTCTGCATGAACTTCATACTTGGCATGAACATGGGTATTGCTAGGGAGTACAGCTCGGTCATAGCGTAACCCATCACCGAGTGGGGCATGTACACAACTGCTCGGTGACTGACCAGGTCTGACAGCTGGTAGCGAGGATAGAGTGCTCGGACATCCTTCAGAGTGAATTTGCTTATCTCTGTCTGAAACCGATTATCCCAGGCAAAAACTATTATTTCGTCCTTTGTGGGTTTGTACGGGTTATTGGCGGTGTAGAAAACACTGTAGCTAAACAGCGGAATGGGGTCCAACCCAGTGTAATGGTGAAGGTATTCATAGTCGTAGACACTTGCAGCTGTAATGACATGCGTGGGCTTCTCCATTGAAGCTAACGTGTACAGATGCTGGTCCAATCGACCCCATTCCTCCTTAGTGCATCTCCCCAAGTTGTAACGGTGAGCGGGTAAAAACACAATAGATTTGTTGAAGGGCATCCACAGCTCACACATTGAAGGAGGAAATTCGCATATAAAGGCATCAACCTTTGCAACCTCTGGATCATTCTTGTAAAAATCAAAGTTCCTCTTCACCATGTCCTCTGTGAGAGCTTTGGAATGTGTGGTGTACTCACCGCTGATGACGGGAGAATGTTTTGTGCGCACACTAATTCCATCCATATCAAACACATAGGGGTATGGAGAACTGCGGCTTTTGTGTCCGGCAATGATAACCTTTTGACCGAGATTCGACAGCGTAGATGGCACGTCAATACGACATCCATCATGCAAGTCCGAGTTCCAGAAAGTAAGAGACTTGCTTATTTTACAAGTGTCTTCATCGTCTTTGGTGTCATCACTAACGTCTGTGTTGACCTTGGAAGGAGCTGTTGCTGGAGTGGATACGAGGCTGGGAAACTCATAGCCGGAATCAAGGAGGGCCTGCAACCAATGCTGCAGGAGCTCCACATCAGAGAGTTCGATGTATTCATGCTCATACAGCACAATGTACAATTCTTCCATACGCTCCACAATAGTGCTTCCTTTTCCCTTCCACTCACCCAAGAGCTCGACCAACTGAACACTCCTCATGTACAAGTGTTCCTCGGCATTCAAATCAGCCAAATTGCTGTGATCGTTGCGATCTTGGACTACAAGTGGTCGTGCAAAAAACCCTACCCGAAGGCCAACATCCCAAAACAGCCTTTCAGCAATGTAGCTACGCCATATGTCCGAAACTCGTGAATTGATTGTAACTGGCAGGAAGAGAGCAAAGAAAGACAGCTTGAAGTGTAGTGTTGCTTGAGCATTGTAGGGTGTCAGCACACCATTTGGAATGATGATGGGTTTGGTCTCCTTCGATCTAGTGAACCAGATAGGGATGGGCATTGTGATCCGGTATATGGCATCAACGTCGGGCTGATAGTCAGCTAGGGATTGCAAGACGCCAATGGATTTGGAGTGCACGCTCACATCTTTTAGTGGGGTGTCACTGCACTCGGTGTCTTTGATGCAGTCCAGGGGTATTCCTCGAGGCCAAGATGGCAGCGAAGGTGCGCCAAGTACAGGGTATGGATTGTACACTGGCATGGCATGGTGCTCTGGTTCACGAGCATCTATCGTTTCACTGCTCTCCATTGCAGTAACAGCATCGTCGATTGATGGGGCTCCCAGAGGTGCAGCTCCTGGAATCCAAAATTTGAGATAGTTGTCGTCGTCAAAGTCCCAGATAACGGAAGCACCATGGGACAGCGCATACAAATAACCGATATTCTTGCGGCCAAAGTGGTTCCAGGGAAGGGCTCCTACAAAGGAACTCTTCATGGCCTTCTGGGCTTCAGAGTCCAAGTAAACGACAGCCTTGTTGCCCTCCCCTTTGGTCCACCCAGTATCATACGTCTTCTGGCCCTTCAAGTCCGAAACAACCACCAAGCACCAATCTTCCAAACGCACCTGACGTCGCACACCTTCTGACGGCTCCATAATGGTGGTAGCAACAGCCCAGCGTTCGCACCAAGGCTCAGTTTCGGCGGTCTTGGTTCGTGTGGGGAGTTCGAATGACTGGAACTTCGCCTTTCCTGAGGGGAAGTCACGAACTGCTTCACCAGAAAAAACAGACCCCGTCACACCACTAAGCCTCGAAGCTTGAGAGAGCTTCACCCTTTGCGATGGAGAAATACATACGCCATTACTATTGTAGTTCTTACTCTGCGAAGACGTCATCTTCCACGTTTTCTTCCTTGCCGCGGGGTCATACGATAGGGGGGTGTTACGCACAGAGCTACCTCCGCCTGAGCTTAGTGAAAAGCCTTCCATACTACCGCTCCCGGTAACATAGATTAGAACAGTTGGTAAAATGACAAGGCAGGCCAACACGAACAACAGTTTCTTTTTCTTGGACATCTTCATCAGCACACAACCGCGCAGCATCCTCCACAACGACATGGAAACCCCTTTGGCATCAAGTCGCGTGCCAATCCCACTTCCGCAAACATGGATGCCACTGTGTTAGGCAGCCACCTCTCTAAAACGGCCAGCCTCCCTATAGCGCTAAAGCATTGCAGTCTACCTCCGTAGAGCAGCCACCCCTCTATAAAGGTCAGTTAGAACTGGCCCACAGGTGGCTGTCTTAGACAGGTTACACTGTAGCAATGAACCTCTTGAACACTAGCAGCAACCTGCATGTGTAACAATGTGCATAGGGTATGATAGCCAGAGTGCATATCATAATTATATGATAGAACAATCACTGACAACTGGTTGAGTTTCACTGCAAGCTGACAATGTCAATATGTGGCCATTGGAGCACGGCTACAATTATATAATATCATACAGGTTCATTACTATATAATTATAATTATTATTATATTGATAATTAACAACAGTACATTGAATATTCCTGAATGCATTACTAGAAAGAAGAATATTGAACTATTAGTGCATGCTCTAATCTTCAGTTATGCAGCGATCCTACTCTGTCCCGTGGTATTAGCCGCAGCTCTGAACCATGCTTGAGGAAGATATTGCCTGCACACACACACACACACACACACACACACAAGGGTAGAAACAATGAATCGTTCATTACAAATGATGCTACCACAGTATATACACACAAACACACACAAGAAGTCTTGTACAAAGATATTAGTCTCACACGCCAGATTGCCGCACAATACCCAGCAAAACAATCTGGTCACATAAGTCAGCTTTCCATGGCACAAGGGGGCCAGGATCTTGGCCACCCAATCAGATCGCAGAATAGCCAATTAGATGTTCCAGTTCACACATAGTGCTCATCCTGTGTAATCAAATGCACTATGCCTGCTGAAGCCACCTGTAGTTCGAGCTATCAAGCAGCAGCTAAACTGTTGGGGTAAGCCTAACTTCATCCCAGGCAAAAAGAAGATATCAAACAGATTAGTTGGGTAGAGATATTTTCGTATGCTGACAGAAGGCACTACTAAAAAACCTTCATTGCTTCTTTCTGCTCTGCTTCCTTTTCAGCTTCACTAGCTTCTCGATTGGTCAAGAGACAGCATATGCAACACATGACTGAGCTAATTTTCACAGGAACATTTGCACCGCTATACCAAAGTGAAGCCAAATCACTACTTGTGAAAAATCAACTTCACAGACATGGCAAATGGGCTGTCAATCCTCCTCCATGTGTCTTCCCGTTCAACAATACACCAGCAGCACACGACACAGGCCATGATCATGAATAGTCTTATGACCGACACCAAGAGTAGATATGACCGACACATATTACACACTCGCTACACTATTCCATACCATGGCTAGCCAGCCCATATGACGGGCTGTAGCTGCACGACAGTCTGGCTCACGAGACTACACAGGTTTATGCGTATAATGTCTGCATGAACCAAAGACATGTTGATACATCTCAGTCACACCTACCCCTCACAGGAAATCACGGATATTCATAACACAATTAAGAAATGGCTGTGTAACATCTCTGTTGGCTGCTAGGTGACTGCAACAGTGGTTCCATGACACATAAACACACACACACGCACACACACACAGACACACACGCACACGCACACGCACACACACATGCACGCACACGCACACACACACACACACACACACACATGCACGCACACACACACATACACACACACACACACGCACACGCACGCACACACGCACACACACACACATGCACGCACACGCACACGCACACATACACACACACACACCTGCTGTCTGAGCCGGATTGATACCAATTCCATCTGCAACAGCAAAGAAAATCCACAAACAAAGACTCAGCATCACTAACTCTTCACAATCCCGGCCTATGGTCAGCTGAATACAAGAACTAGTGGAATGTTGAAGAGACTCACCATTGGTGATGATGGCACTAGTAGCTGGTGGTACTTTGAACTACCAGGGGAGAGGAGGAGGGGGAGGGAAGGAGGGGGAGGGGAGGAGGGGGAGGGGATGGGAAACACAAACACACATGAATATGCACATACAAGCATATAGTAGGATAAGGGATGAGGGTTACTGCAATGAATATACATCCAATTGAAGGAGCTGTGACTATATACGTAAGACAATGTACGACACACACACACACACACACACACACACACACACACACACACACAACACACCTCTTCAGCTGCAAACTTCAACACTGCTGTGAATGGTGTTGTTTCCGGCACACTCAGTCTACAAGGAGGAGGATGGCCACACACTGAAACATGTACATAGCCCACTCCAGGACAGTTCCTTCATAGAGTTAGTTCAACTAAGTTATTACCAACTGTTATGGCTGCCCGGGCAGACTCACACTTTGTAAGGTAGTTTTGGGTCCGACGTGAGGGTGATCTTGAACGTTACCTTTGACCCTGAAGTAGCCCTGCGAAGGATGGAGGGAGGATAAGCCACGGAAGGAGAGCCGAGGGGCCAGATTACACAGCCATATAGCCCCTAAGCCGGGTACGTACTCACATGTTTGCGGAGCGAGTCTGTGGTGGGTGAAGTCCCGCGTTCTTTTCCGTTGCCGGCTTGAGGCATTTCCGGTTGTAGGCAGGACGCCGTTGACTGTTGGTCGTTATGGCTCTGTCCCAAAAGTTACTGACTATATTGTGTTCCCTGGCGGGAGTGCTTATTCTTTCAGACGGTGAGTGGCTGTCCGGAACTATGTGGTGAGAGGATATCGAGAAGTACTGAAGCAGCTAGTAGGTTCTCAGTGTGCGACGACGGTGTGCCGGAGTCCGGTCCCACGTACAGGAGTACCGTCTCTGGCACGTTCTCAGGTTCAAAGCAAATATTGTATTATACTACTCGCGTGTCTAATATACACTCATAATTGGCCAAGTAATAAAAAGCGTCAACTTAGTTTATTGTATGTTATTTCCTTTGATTTCTATTTTTAATGAAGTCGCAACAATCTGACAAAGGCATGTTAGGCATTCGAACAGCTTCCTCTGCGTGGGAAGTGCGTAGCACTAGGGGCGGCATGTTTATACCACACAGCCTGTTACATGTGGAATGTCTCCTTAGCACCCACTAATGTGCAGGTGTAATGGCCCATTATGTGTGTTGTGGTGTTGGGCTGTGTGCACATCGGGCTACCAGCTCAGTGAAGAATGCCCTTCAGAGTTGTATCGTTGATTTCTCCCTCACGTACAGTGGCGGTGGCTCAGAAGTTTGACGAAACAGGGGAATTCTGCCAGCGTGCAAACAAGCATTGTCCGGATAATCCTTCAAAGCCGTATGAAAAGTACTGCTGTATAGAGAACTATGGGGGGTTGGCGTATCCTGTGTGCTGTTCACCATACTTTGGGTGAGTGGGCAAGGCAGCATAGAGTGCGTGTGTGTGTGCACACACCCACACCCACACACCCACACACACAGTTACTGTTGCAGTCTCACTCCCGCTTACAGAGTTGAAATTGGAGCTGGAATCGGAATCCCCATTGTCCTTCTGCTGATAGTAGCCATTGTTGGTGGCTACTGTTGTTGTCTGAAGATACAGCAAAGACGACTGGCTGCATTCCGATCGCTTGAAGATGAAGAGAGTGATGGAGTGGGAGAGGCCGGGAACACACCCCTCCAAGAGTACTCCCAAGCGGGGGAGGACAAGCCCCCAACGTACTCGTCAGATGACCCCTACCCCACCCCACCTGCATACACAGCAGAACCAAGCTACAATCACACCGAGGACCAAGCTCCAGACATTCCGCCTTCAGGAGAGCCTACCAGTGATCCACCCTCTGGGGAAGACACAATTCCTCTCTCTGTTGACTCGGACACGAATGACACCATTCCTCTGGTTGGCAATGGCCAGGAAGAACAATGATGCCTCATGCTGTGTTTATATAGATAGAGTCATTGTATACAATATACCCTGTAATGTGTGCTGTATGGGTGACATTGCATGATGACACTGTATATTAGTGTATGTTATTGTATGCTGTAATGAATCAGTCATGTTTCCAGTTCAACCTAAACCGTTTGGAGTGGAAATTGCTTCAACAGTATCACTCAGTGCATCCACCAGCGATTGCACGTATGTACACACAACTCCTTCAAATGTCACTCCTTTGAATGAGGATCAAGTGTGCAGGGAACTGGAGGTCTACTGCTAGCAGCTCACTCCTTCCTCACTGCCACTACACACCAGTTCTCATGGTCATAGTACTCCTTCTCCACCTCAACTCCCTTCAGGTGGTCCCGAAAGAGCCTACCTAGCTCCCCTTCCTTGAATACATGATAGTAACGCTGGTATGTCACGTAGCCTTGCTTCTTCAAGTCTTGTCTCATTTGAGGATCTGCTGTGCCCGCACTAGACCTCATCTGCTCATGGCACTTTCCCTCTTGAGGTGAAGTGTCTTCCTCATTTTTGCTCCTCACGCCCTCACTCTCTGTTCTTGAGCTGAACTTGGATTGTAAGTGCCATGGCACCATCACGTCTTGACCAGTGAACTGTGTAGAGCATGAGAACAGTACAAGTTAAATGATTGAATCTATGTTACAGCTACAGAGTCTGTGCCCCATACATGGGCTCGCGGCGAGGCAGCCCTCTCGGCTAAGTGCCAGTACATTCAAATGCACACCTTTTTTCTCTTCTGTTCGTATGCCCAGACGTACACCAGAAGCCTTCCTCCCACGCACAACACACGCACTAGTTCCTTTAGCGCTTCTACCCGCCTCTCCTCCGTGGACAGGTGGTGGATGACAGCAATGCAAATAACAGCGTCAAAGCAGCTTGAGCGCAGGGGTAGAGCCATACAGTCTGCAGTGACCACTTCAAACCCCCGGTGGGCTGCTATGTGAACCAGCTCACCGCAGCTGTCCAGTCCAATCTTGAGCACTTGAGGATTCACAGATAGATACTTGCCGTTACCACAACCTAGATGTATAGATACAGACTATTAAATGGTTGGTGCATGAAATAAATATAATCAGCTAGTGCAGTTTCTACTTACCAACGTCCGCCAAGAGGGATCCAGGCGGTAAGGCGTTGATAAATCCTGCAATTTCGGGCCACGGTTTGTACCTTGTTTCGCTAAAGTGCTTGGCTATCTCGCTGTACACTTTGTGAACGTGCTCGTTTTCCAGAGACTTCGGGTTCTCCCCCTCAGCCATTTTCCTATACAGTTACAACAGTACACTTTCATACACAATGTTATCAATTGTAGTTCCATACACTCTCCAATAGCGATATAACATTTCTATTGAATAACCTAACAATGGTTACCCGTAAAAGCATTTTGTTTATCATCTTGAAAATTGTTCGCTGCGCGCAGGATGAGCTTCAGTGAAAGCGGTTCGGCACCATCCTCTGGACAAGTGGAGGCCTCCCAGCCGGTGGAGGAGGAACGAGAACAAAACAGTACCTTGCTCTTTCACGACAATGAGTCCGCTGTGAAGACTTACGAGCAGATGAACGAGTTGAGGAGCGAGGGTCACTTTCTCGACATCACTCTCGCCGTGCAAGGGCGGGAAATTAAAGCCCACAAGATGGTATTGGCCTCTTCTAGCAAATACTTTCGAAGTATGCTGCTTAGTGGCATGGTGGAGAGCAGGAAAGACTACATTGAGATAAAGGATGTTGACCCCGATGCACTGGAGGCACTGGTCAACTTTGTGTACACCTCCGAGCTCACAATCACCACAGACAATGTAGAGTCGCTCATGACTGCAGCAGCCATGTTGGTATTCAACACGGCATTTGAAGCCTGTGCGGACTTCCTTATAAGCCAGTTGCATCCGACTAACTGCCTCGGAATCCGCCAGTTTGCGGAGAACCTGAACTGCACTCGGTTAGTGGAGAAGTCTTCACAGTTCTTCCTGCATCACTTTCTGGAGGTTGTCAAGATGGAGGAGCAGTACTTGGCTCTCGACGCTGAGGTGCTGAGGAACCTGCTTGGCAGTGACCTTATCAATGTCACCTATGAGGAGAAGGTGTTGGAGGCACTGCTCCAGTGGGTGGAGTACAGCCCTGATGAGAGGAAAATCTCCTTCCCTGACCTGTTTCAGTGTATACGTTTACCCCTGCTGTCCCCAGCCTGCATTGCACAGAAGGTGGAGTCAAACCCTTTCATTAAGGAGTCCCACAAGTGCCGAGATCACATCAGCTTTGCAAAGGATTTGCACCTAGGTGTGTTTAGGGGGTGTGGTGTGGTGTGGTGAGGTGTGGTGAGGTGTGGTGAGGTGTGGTGTGAGCTTCATGCTCCGCCGCGACTCCCCCCCCATGCATATACACATTCCAAACATGATATGTTGTATTGTGGCCATTGGTATTCTTTAATGGCTTAACCTGCTGGATGAGAGGATTGGGGGAGGTAGAGTGGACAAGAGGTTATCAGTTTAACATGTGTACCCAGTTCGATGCCATCACCTACAGTGTCACTGCTATAGCCCTCTCTGTGTGGCCTTAAGATTTGACTAGGTATTGAATGTGCAGCGTGAAACTGGACTGTTCTCATCTGATACAGGTATTGTGGCAATGGCTGCCCTGCCAAGCGCACAGTGGTGCCTCCAGCGTCCCCGCCGTTCGGCAGCAGGGGCAGTGTATGCTATTGGAGGGAGGGGGGTGTCCACCTCGGAGAGACCGTTTGACAACGTTGAAGTTTACGACTTTTACAAGAACGACTGGAGTGATGCTCCGTCCCTCACATCACCACGGCGACATGTAGGCGTAGTTTGCGCCCATGGGAAGATATACGCTGTGGGTGGTGAGAACAGTGGTCAACACCTCCGCACAGTCGAGTGCTACAGTGAACAGGAGAAGAAGTGGCGCCAGATTGCCCCTCTCAGCATTGGAAGGCGGGGCATTGCAGTAGGCGTGTTGGAGGGCGTGATCTATGCAGCAGGTACAATATGACGGCTGTTACCTGGGGTATGACGGCTGTTACTTGGGGTATGGGGGCTGTTACTTGGGGTATGGAGGCTGTTACTTGGGGTATGGGGGCTGTTACTTGGGGTATGGAGGCTGTTACTTGGGGTATGGAGGCTGTTACCTGGGGTATGGAGGCTGTTACTTGGGGTATGGAGGCTGTTACTTGGGGTATGACGGCTGTTACTTGGGGTATGCCGGCTGTTACCTGGGGTATGCCAACCTCTCTTCCTAATAGTGGTGGCTGGTGTTGTATCCCCAGGTGTGAGGACCGAAGGGTACACACACACTGAGGCCTGGGAAGTGCATAGAATTTTCACTGTTTTGGCTATGATATGTTGCATACACTGCTGAAACCATGACAAGTGTGAAGACATAAGGAGGACACATAAGCATTGCCAAGTGTTTGAAGGACACATGAATGCATTGTGAACCAGTGCACTCATGGTTGCTTGTTCCCTTTTCCCTCCTCCTTTGCAGGTGGCCTGGACGAAGAGCGGAGCTACAACCTTGTGGAGCGGTATGACCATGTGTGTGACAAGTGGACCCTAGTGGCCCCCATGAACGCCAGAAGGTGTGGAGCCGGAGCGGCATCCCTCGGTCGCTATCTGTACATTGTAGGGGGCAATGACGGGGAGTCCTCCACAAACTCAGTGGAACGGTTCGATCCACACTTGAATAAGTGGTCGGAGGTTGCTCCTATGAACTGTAAGCGGGCTGGTGGGGGCATGGCTACCCTCAGCGGGTTCATCTATGCAGTGGGAGGGTTTGCCGACGTTGTACCTCTCAACAATGCTGAAAGGTGAGGGAGACTGTCAATGGAGTCTGGTACATTGCAATTACACCTCTGCTTTGAATTGACCCCAATGTGCCCTCATGAAGAGTAGTGCATCCAGCATGTTCATTGGAGTGCAATGGTACTTTCTCCTTGCTTGTGTTAGGAGGAAATAGTGCGCTGTCAATCAATCAATCAATCAATGAATTAGTTAGTCACACTGATTGTGGCAAATGGTCGAATGGTGAAATGGCGTGACGTGTGTATTAGTATTGCTTCTTGCCAACATATCACCCCTTAGTCCAGTAGTACCTGTTTGCTATGCTGTCACACCATTTGCCATTTACCATTTGGACAACCATTCTGAAATCAACTGTGCAGCATTCTATTCTAAACAGTTCATTAATTCATTTTCAATTCTTTAATCCGTGTTTTTCTTGGTCTTCCCTGGCACATTCTCCACAAGCACCTCTTTACCAGTCTGTCCTCTGTCGTTTCTTCCATCTGCGTCAGCCACTCATACTATTGTACATTGGAACATGTCTAAGATGGTTGCTGTGTGATGCAGCCACCTCTCTTAATAGAGCAGCTGCTCTCTCTCCTTGGCCCCAAATAGCACTAACCAAGAGCACCTCTTATCGACTCTTGCACTAACCAAGAGCATCATAACATTGCAGCCTACCTCTGTAATGCAGCCACCTCTCTATAAAGGCCGGCTACAACTGTTGGCATAGAGAGGCCAGCTACAACTGTTGTCATAGAGAGGCCAGCTACAACTGTTGTCATAGAGAGGCCAGCTACAACTGTTGTCATAGAGAGGCCAGCTACAACTGTTGTCATAGAGAGGCCAGCTACAACTGGCCCACAGCTGGCTGTCTTAGGTTTCATTGTTCTTGTTGTAGATCTGTCCTGTCCAGTTAATGTGTTCAGACTGTTCAGAGAGATGTGACAGTGTCAGCAGTAATACAGTGACTGTGCTTAGTTTGCGGTACATTGCGGCTGTACACCCCTGGTCATTGTGGTCTCCATGGTAACAGAGTATGTTATTTTTCACATCACTTGTAGGTACAACCCAGTCACAGACGAATGGACCTTTATTGCACCAATGGGAGTCAGCCGTGGAGGGCTTGGTCTAGCGGTGCTAGGCGGCTACCTCTTTGCCCTAGGTGGACACAATGGTAGAGAATATCTCACTCTGGCAGAGACCTATGACCCACTGGAGGACAAGTGGGCTACTGTTGGGAGCATGAAGCTTGCGAGAGCTGGCGTGGGCGTAGCTGTGTGCCCCCCACCCCCCCAGAACAGTGGTTCAGAGCTGGGAGATTCCTCCACAAGTGCTGTACAGAACTCCAAATCCCGTTCTCCCCCAATGTAACAGCAGTATATAATGTGTCAGCTTTACCCCCTTCCCTAATTTAAAAATACAATCATGTATTAATTAATGTTTTTCATCAGTTGTGGGATTGCGCAAGTTGAGCAAAATGGCGTCTGTAGTATCAAGATATTCTCGCGTGTCCATGCCTACGCTGCTTCTGAAGAAGGAGGTAAGTTAAATTTAGACCCGATGAAACGGCGCAAACTACTGTCACGTAGTCTGTGTTGTCAGTCGTAAACGAATGTTGGAAGAAGTCGTTCATCTCTCCATGTTTTCCATTATAACGCAGGTTTGTTGTGTGTGGCCGTTTGTTTCACTGGACTGTACTCATTTGGTTCGGCGCAAGTCTACTCTGTCGGACAAGCAGAAAGAGCTGCTATCGAACGGCCCCAGTTTCGAAGATTTCCTCACTGGGAAAGTCCCAATGGACGCACCAGCTGTGCCAGAGCACCTCAGACGGCAAAAGGGACAGAAGTAAGAGAAACTGATGGCTGACATTTCCCATCTACCTGCCCCCGTCTTCTCTGTCAATAGTGTAGACTTGTAGTGTGACTGTATTAGGGGCTCATCCAGGGGGGATGGTTACCATAGATGCCTAAACATCGATTGCCATTTCTTCCAGTGTAGGGCTTTTGTTGGCTGTAAAAGTATTTCACATGCGCACTAGTGGTCTTATGGAGGGTGTTGTGTCTGTTTGCTGTTACTGATACCAGTCCCGCCCCTCACCCCGCCCCCATGCCTGCAGGCGTCTGCGTCTCCCCGAGTGGCTCAAGACGGATATTCCCCAGGGTCGTGAGTACACTCGCCTGAAGCAGTCTCTCCGCAGGTTGAACCTGCACACGGTCTGCGAGGAGGCAAGGTGTCCCAACATCGGGCAGTGCTGGGGAGGGGGAGAGCATGGGACTGCCACAGCCACCATCATGGTGAGGGGTAGGGGAGAACAGATTGTACTACTTTAATTGTCACTTGTACTAGGGTACAGGGAGTAGGATAGGGCTTGCTGTAGTGTTCATTGTATCCTCTGCAATGTACATGAGTGGGGGTGACTGGAAGGTTGTGAAGGGGGATGTGAGGCCGTGAGGGAGAGGGGTACTTTACATATATATGCTTCATCTAGACTCGTATTTCCTCCTCTTGCCACACCTTGGCTTATGTTGCCTCATCTTGACACTCATCTTGCCTCATCTTGAGGCTAACCCTGCCTCATCTTGCCTCATCTTGAGGCTAACCCTGCCTCATCTTGCCTCATCTTGAGGCTAACCCTGCCTAATCTTGCTTCGTCTTGCCTCATTTTGCCTCATCTCGCCTCATCTTGCTTCATCTTCTTTCATCTTTCCTCATTTTGCCTCATCTCACCTCATCTTGCCTCATCTTGCTTCATCTCGCTTCATCTTGCCTCATTTTGCCTCATCTCGCCTCATCTTGATTCATCTTGATTCATCTTTCCTCATCTTGCCTCATCTCGCCTCATCTTGCCTCATCTTGCCTCATCTTGCCTCATCTTCTCTCGTCTTGCCTCATCTTCCCTCGTCTTGCCTCATCTTGCCTCGACTTGCCTCATCTTACCTCGTCTTGCTTCATCTTTCCTCATCTTACCTCATCTTGCCTCATCTTGTCTCATCTTGCCTCATCTTGCTTCATCTTGCCTCATCTTGCCTCATCTTGCCTCATCTTGCTTCATCTTGCCTCATTATGCCTCATCTCGCCTCATCTTGCTTAATCTTGCTTCATCTTACCTCATCTTGCTTCATCTTGTCTCATCTTACTTCATCTTGCCTCATCTGGCCTCATCTTGCCTCATCTTACCTAATCTCGCCTCATCTCACTATATCTTGCCTCATTTTGCCTCATCTTGCCTAATCTTGCCTCATTTTGCCTCATCTTGCCTCATCTTACTTCATCTTGCCTCATCTGGCCTCATCTTGCCTCATCTTACCTAATCTCGCCTCATCTCACTATATCTTGCCTCATTTTGCCTCATCTTGCCTAATCTTACCTCATTTTGCCTCATCTTGCCTCATCTTGCCTCGTCTTGCCTAATCTTGCCTCGTCTTGCCTCAACTTGTCTCATCTTTCCTCATCTTTCCTCATCTTGCCTTGTCTTGCCTCATCTTCGCTCGTCTTGCCTCATCTTGCCTCATCTTGGTTCATCTTTCCTCATCTTACCTCATCTTGCCTCATCTTGCCTCATCTTACAGTACCTCATCTTGCCACATTTTGCATCATCTCGCCTGATCTTGCCTCATCTTGCCTCGCCTTGCCTCATCTTGCCTTATCTTGGTTGATCTTTCCTCATCTTACCTCATCTTGCCTCATCTTGCCTCGTCTTGCCTCATCTTGCCTCGTCTTGCTTCATCTTTCTTCATCTTTCCTCATCTTACCTCATCTTGCCTCATCTTGCTTCAACTTGCCTCATCTTTCTTCATCTTTCCTCATCTTGCCTCATCTTGCCTCATCTTGCTTCAACTTGCCTCATCTTGCCTCATCTTGCCTCATCTTGCCTCATCTTGCCTCGTCTTGCCTCACCTCGCCTCATCTTCCTTCATCTTTCTTCATCTTTCCTCATCTTGCCTACTCTTGCCTCATTTTGCATCATCTCGCCTCATCTTGCCTCATCTTTTCTGATCTTGCCTCATCTTACCTCATCTTGCCTCATCTTCCTTCATCTTACTTTATCTTGCTGCATCTTGCTTCATCTTGCCTCATCTTGCCTCATCTTGCCTCATCTTGCCTCGTCTTGCCTCATCTTGCCTCATCTTGCTTCATCTTTCCTCATCTTACCTCATCTTGTCTCATCTTACCTCATCTTACCTCATCTTACCTCATTTTGCCTCATCTTGCCTCATTTTGCCTCATCTTGCCTCGTCTTGCCTCATCTTGCCTCGTCTTGCTTCATCTTTCCTCATCTTACCTCATTTTGCCTCATCTTGTCTCATCTTGCCTCATCTTGACTCATCTTGCCTCATCTTGCCTCATCTTCCTTCATCTTTCTTCATCTTTCCTCATCTTGCCTACTCTTGCCTCATTTTGCATCATCTCGCCTCATCTTGCCTCATCTTTTCTGATCTTGCCTCATCTTACCTCATCTTGCCTCATCTTCCTTCATCTTACTTTATCTTGCTGCATCTTGCTTCATCTTGCCTCATCTTGCCTCATCTTGCCTCATCTTGCCTCGTCTTGCCTCATCTTGCCTCATCTTGCTTCATCTTTCCTCATCTTACCTCATCTTGTCTCATCTTACCTCATCTTACCTCATCTTACCTCATTTTGCCTCATCTTGCCTCATTTTGCCTCATCTTGCCTCGTCTTGCCTCATCTTGCCTCGTCTTGCTTCATCTTTCCTCATCTTACCTCATTTTGCCTCATCTTGTCTCATCTTGCCTCATCTTGACTCATCTTGCCTCATCTTGCCTCGTCTTCCTTCATCTTTCCTCATTTTGCCTCATCTTTCCTCATCTTGTCTCATCTTTCCTCATCTTGCCTCATCTTGCCTCATTTTTCCTGATCTTGCCTCATCTTACCTCATCTTGCCTCATCTTCCTTCATCTTTCCTCATCTTGACTCATCTTGCCTCATCTTGCCTCGTCTTCCTTCATCTTTCCTCATCTTGCCTCATCTTGCCTCGTCTTCCTTCATCTTTCCTCATCTTGCCTCATCTTGTCTCATCTTGCCTCATCTTGTCTCATCTTGCCTCGTCTTCCTTCATCTTTCCTCATCTTGCCTCATCTTGTCTCATCTTGCCTCATCTTGTCTCATCTTGCCTCGTCTTGCTTCATCTTTCCTCATCTTACCTCATCTTGCCTCATCTTGTCTCATCTTTCCTCATCTTGCCTCGTCTTGCTTCATCTTTCCTCATCTTACCTCATCTTACCTCATCTTGCCTCATCTTGCCTCATCTTACCTCATCTCGCCTCATCTCGCTATATCTTGCCTCATCTTGCCTCATCTTTCCTCATCTTGCATCGTCTTGCCTCATCTTGCCTCGTCTTGCTTCAACTTGTCTCATCTTTCCTCATCTTTCCTCATCTTGCCTCGTCTTGCCTCATCTTGTCTCATCTTGCCTCATCTTGCCTCGTCTTGCTTCATCTTTCCTCATCATACCTCATCTTGCCTCATCTCACCTCATCTTGCCTCATCTTTCCTCATCTTGCCTCATCTTGCCTCGTCTTGCCTCATCTTACCTCATCTTGCCTCATCTTGTCTCATCTTGCCTCATCTTACCTCATCTTGTCTCATCTTACCTCATCTTTCCTCATCTTGCCTCGTCTTGCCTCATCTTGCCTCATCTTGCCTCATCTTGCCTCGTCTTGCTTCATCTTGCCTCATTTTACCTCATCTTGCCTCATCTTACCTCATCTTTTCTCATCTTGCCTCGTCTTGCCTCATCTTGCCTCATCTTGCCTCATCTTACCTCATCTTGCCTCATCTTGTCTCGTCTTGCCTCATCTTTCCTCATCTTGCCTCATCTTGTCTCATCTTGCCTCATCTTACCTCATTTTGCCTCATCTTGCCTCATCTTGCCTCGTCTTGCTTCATCTTTTCTCGTCTTTCCTCATCTTTCCTCATCTTACCTCATCTTGCCTCATCTTGCCTCATCTTGCCTCATCTTGCCTCATCTTGAATCATCTTACCTCATCTTACCTCATCTTGCTTCATCTTGCCTAATCTTGCCTCATCTTGCCTCATCTCGCCTCATCTCGCCTCATCTCGCTATATCTTACCTCATCTTGCCTCATCTTACCTCATCTCGCCTCATCTCGCTATATCTTGCCTCATCTTGCCTCATCTTGCCTCATCTTGCCTCATTTTGCCTCATCTTGCCTCATTTTGCCTCATCTTGCCTCATCTTGCCTCATCTTGCTTCATCTTGCCTCGTCTTCCCTCATCTTGCCTCATCTTACCTCATCTCGCCTCATCTCGCTATATCTTGCCTCATCTTGCCTCATCTTACCTCATCTCGCCTCATCTCGCTATATCTTGCCTCATCTTGCCTCATCTTGCCTCATTTTGCCTCATCTTTCCTCATCTTACCTCATCTTCCCTAAATCTTGCCTCATTTTGCCTCATCTTTCCTCATCTTGCCTCATCTTGCCTCGTCTTGCCTCATCATGCTTCATCTTGCCTCATCTTGCCTCATCTTGCCTCATCTTACCTCATCTCGCCTCATCTCGCTATATCTTGCCTCATCTTGCCTCATCTTACCTCATCTTGCCTCATCTTTCCTCATCTTGCCTCATCTTGCCTCATCTTGCCTCATCTTGCCTTATCTTGCCTCGTCTTGCCTCATCTTGCCTCGTCTTGCTTCATCTTTCCTCATCTTGCATCATCTTGTCTCATCTAGCCTCATCTTGCCTCGTCTTGCTTCATCTTTCCTCATCTTACCTCATCTTACCTAATCTTGCCTCATCTTGCCTCATCTTGCCTCATCTTACCTAATCTCGCCTCATCTTGCTTCATCTTGCCTCATCTTGCCTCATTTTGCCTCATCTCGCCTCATCTTTCCTCATCTTACCTCATCTTTCCTCATCTTGCTTCATCTTGCCTCATTTTGCCTCATCTTGCTTCACCTTGCTTCTTCTTTCCTCATCTTGCCTCATCTCGCCTCACCTTTCCTCATCTTGCCTCATCTTGCCTCATCTTGACTCATCTTACCTCATCTTTCCTCATCTTGCCTCGTCTTGCTTCATCTTTCCTCATCTTACCTTATCTTGCCTCATTTGGCCTCATCTTGCTTCATCTTCCCTCATCTTCCCTCATCTTGCCTCGTCTTGCCTCATCTTGCCTCGTCTTGGTTCATCTTTTCTCATTTTGCCTCATCTTACCTCGTCTTGCTTCATCTTTCCTCATCTTACTTCATCTTGCCTCATCTTGCCTCATCTTACCTCATCTCGCCTCATCTCGCTATATCTTACTTCATCTTGCCTCATTTTTCCTCATCTTGCCTCATCTTGCCTCATCTTACCTCATCTCGACTCATCTCGCTATATCTTGCCACATCTTGCCTCATCTTGCCTCATCTTGCCTTATCTTGCCTCGTCTTGCCTCATCTTGCCTCGTCTTGCTTCATCTTTCCTCATCTTGTCTCATCTTACCTCATCTTGTCTCATCTTGCCTCATCTTGCCTCGTCTTGCTTCATCTTTCCTCATCTTACCTCATCTTACCTCATCTTACCTCATCTTGCCTCATCTTGCCTCATCTTACCTCATCTCGCCTCATCTCGCTATATCTTGCCTCATCTTGCCTTATCTTTCCTCATCTTGCCTCGTCTTGCTTCATCTTTCCTCATCTTACCTTATCTTGCCTCATTTTGCCTCATCTTGCTTCATCTTCCCTCATCTTCCCTCATCTTGCCTCGTCTTGCCTCATCTTGCCTCGTCTTGGTTCATCTTTTCTCATTTTGCCTCATCTTGCCTCATCTCGCTATATCTTGCCTCATCTTGCCTCATCTTACCTCATCTCGCCTCATCTCGCTATATCTTACTTCATCTTGCCTCATTTTTCCTCATCTTGCCTCATCTTGCCTCATCTTACCTCATCTCGACTCATCTCGCTATATCTTGCCTCATCTTGCCTCATCTTGCCTCATCTTGCCTTATCTTGCCTCGTCTTGCCTCATCTTGCCTCGTCTTGCTTCATCTTTCCTCATCTTGTCTCATCTTACCTCATCTTGTCTCATCTTGCCTCATCTTCCCTCGTCTTGCTTCATCTTTCCTCATCTTACCTCATCTTACCTCATCTTACCTCATCTTGCCTCATCTTGCCTCATCTTACCTCATCTCGCCTCATCTCGCTATATCTTGCCTCATCTTGCCTTATCTTTCCTCATCTTGCCTCGTCTTGCTTCATCTTGTCTCATCTTGCCTCATCTTGCCTCATCTTGCCTCGTCTTGCCTCATCTTACCTCATCTTGCCTCATCTTACCTCATCTTGCCTCATCTTTTCTCATCTTGCCTCATCTTGCCTCATCTTTCCTCATCTTGTCTCATCTTGCCTCATCTTACCTCATCTCGCCTCATCTCGCTATATCTTGCTTCATCTTGCCTCATCTTTCCTCATCTTGCCTCGTCTTGCCTCATCTTACCTCATCTTGCCTCATCTTGTCTCATCTTGCCTCATCTTACCTCGTCTTGCTTCATCTTTCCTCATCTTACTTCATCTTGCCTCATCTTGCCTCATCTTGCCTCATCTCGCCTCATCTCACTATATCTTGCCTCATCTTGCCTCATTCTGCCTAATCTTGCCTCATTTTGCCTCATCTTGCCTCATCTTGCCTCATCTTGCTTCATCTTGCCTCGTCTTGCCTCATCTTGCCTCGTCTTGCTTCATCTTTCCTCATCTTACCTCATCTTGCCTCATCTTGTCTCATCTTGCCTCATCTTGCCTCGTCTTGCTTCATCTTTCCTCATCTTACCTCATCTTACCTCATCTTGCCTCATCTTGCCTCATCTTACCTCATCTTACCTCATCTCGCCTCATCTCGCTATATCTTGCCTCATCTTGCCTCATCTTACCTCATCTCGTCTCATCTCGCTATATCTTACCTCATCTTGCCTCATCTTTCCTAATCTTGCCTCATCTTGCCTCATCTTACCTCATCTCACCTCATCTTGCTATATCTTGCCACATCTTGCCTCATCTTGCCTCATCTTGCCTTATCTTGCCTCGTCTTGCCTCATCTTGCCTCGTCTTGCTTCATCTTTCCTCATCTTACCTCATCTTGCCTCATCTTGTCTCATCTTGCCTCATCTTACCTCATCTCGCCTCATCTCGCTATATCTTGCCTCATCTTGCCTCATCTTGCCTCGTCTTGCTTCATCTTTCCTCATCTTACCTCATCTTACCTCATCTTGCCTCATCTTGCCTCATCTTACCTCATCTCGCCTCATCTCGCTATATCTTTCCTCATCTTGCCTCATCTTTCCTCATCTTGCCTCGTCTTGCCTCTTCTTGCCTCGTCTTGCTTCATCTTGTCTTATCTTGCCTCATCTTTCCTCATCCTGCCTCGTCTTGCCTCATCTTACCTCATCTTGTCTCGTCTTGCCTCATCTTACCTCATCTTGCCTCATCTTGTCTCATCTTGCCTCATCTTGCCTCGTCTTGCTTCATCTTTCCTCATCGTACCTCATCTTACCTCATCTTGCCTCATCTTGCCTCACCTTGCCTCATCTTGCC
This sequence comes from Ianthella basta, assembly GCA_964019415.1. NCBI lineage: Eukaryota > Metazoa > Porifera > Demospongiae > Verongiida > Ianthellidae > Ianthella > Ianthella basta. The sequence goes on along the minus strand of OZ025875.1, from coordinate 446,878 downwards.
TCATCTTACCTCATCTCGCCTCATCTCGCTATATCTTGCCTCATCTTGCCTCATCTTGCCTAATCTTGCCTCATTTTGCCTCATCTTGCCTCATCTTGCCTCATCTTGCCTCATCTTGCTTCATCTTGCCTCGTCTTCCCTCATCTTGCCTCATCTTACCTCATCTCGCCTCATCTCGCTATATCTTGCCTCATCTTGCCTCATCTTTTCTCATCTCGCCTCATCTCGCTATATCTTACCTCATCTTGCCTCATCTTGCCTCATCTTGCCTCGTCTTGCTTCATCTTTCCTCATCTTACCTCATCTTCCCTAATCTTGCCTCATTTTGCCTCATCTTGCCTCATCTTGCCTCATCTTGCCTCGTCTTGCCTCATCTTGCTTCATCTTGCCTCATCTTGCCTCATCTTACCTCATCTCGCCTCATCTCGCTATATCTTGCCTCATCTTGCCTCATCTTACCTCATCTTGCCTCATCTTTCCTCATCTTGCCTCATCTTGCCTTATCTTACCTCATCTCGCCTCATCTCGCTATATCTTGCCTCATCTTGCCTCATCTTGCCTTATCTTCCCTCGTCTGGCCTCATCTTGCCTCGTCTTGCTTCATCTTTCCTCATCTTACCTCATCTTGCATCATCTTGTCTCATCTTGTCTCATCTTGTCTCATCTTGCCTCGTCTTGCTTCATCTTTCCTCATCTTACCTCATCTTCCCTAATCTTGCCTCATTTTGCCTCATCTTGCCTCATCTTGCCTCGTCTTGCCTCATCTTGCTTCATCTTGCCTCATCTTGCTTCATCTTGCCTCATCTTGCCTCATCTTGCCTCATCTTACCTCATCTTCCCTCATCTCGCTATATCTTGCCTCATCTTGCCTCATCTTACCTCATCTTGCCTCATCTTTCCTCATCTTGCCTCATCTTGCCTCATCTTACCTCATCTTGCCTCATCTCGCTATATCTTGCCTCATCTTACCTCATCTTGCCTCATCTTGCCTTATCTTCCCTCATCTGGCCTCATCTTGCCTCGTCTTGCTTCATCTTGCCTCATCTTACCTCATCTTGCATCATCTTGTCTCATCTTATCTCATCTTGTCTCATCTTGCCTCGTCTTGCTTCATCTTTCCTCATCTTGCCTCATCTTGCCTCATCTTACCTCATCTCGCCTCATCTTGCTTCGTCTTGCCTCATCTTGCCTCATTTTGCCTCATCTCGCCTCATCTTTCCTCACCTTACCTCATCTTGCCTCATCTTGCTTCATCTTGCCTCATTTTGCCTCATCTCGCCTCATCTTGCTTCACCTTGCTTCTTCTTTCCTCATCTTGCCTCATCTCGCCTCACCTTTCCTCATCTTGCCTCATCTTGCCTCATCTTGACTCATCTTACCTCATCTTTCCTCATCTTGCCTCATCTTCCCTCATCTTTCCTCATCTTGCCTCGTCTTGCCTCATCTTGCCTCGTCTCTGTTCATCTTTCCTCATCTTACCTCATCTTGCCTAATCTTGCCTCATTTTTCCTCATCTCGCCTCATCCTTTTTCATCTTACCTCATCTTGCCTCATCTTCCTTCATCTTGCCTCATTTTGCCTCATCTCGCCTTATCTTGCTTCACCTTGCTTCTTCTTTCCTCATCTTGCCTCATCTCGCCTCATCTTGCCTCATCTCGCCTCATCTTGCCTCATCTTGCCTCATCTTACCTCATCTTTCCTCATCTTACCTCATCTTGCCTCATCTTGTCTCATCTTTCCTCATCTTTCCTCATCTTGCCTCATCTTGCCTCATCTTGCCTCGTCTTTTTTCATCTTTCCTCATCTTGCCTGATCTTGCCTCATCTTGTCTCATCTTTCCTCATCTTACCTTATCTTGCCTCATTTTGCCTCATCTTCCCTCATCTTCCCTCATCTTGCTTCGTCTTGCCTCATCTTGCCTCGTCTTGGTTCATCTTGCCTCATTTTGCCTCATCTTTCCTCATCTTTCCTCATCTTGCCCCATTTTGCCTCATCTTGCCTCATCTTGCCTCATCTTTCCTCATCTTTCCTCATCTTGCCTTATCTCGCCTCATCTCGCCTCATCTCGCCTCATCTTGCCTCATCTTGCTTCATCTTGCCTCATTTTGCTTCATCTTGCCTCATCTCGCCTCATCTTGCCTCGTCTTGCCTAATCTTGTCTCATCTTTCCTCATCTTGCCTCATCTTGTCTCATCTTTCCTCATCTTTCCTCATCTTGCCTCATCTTTCCTCATCTTGCCTCATCTTGCCTCGTCTTTTTTCATCTTGCCTCATTTAGCCTGATCTTGCCTCATCTTGCTTCATCTTGCCTCATTTTGCCTCATCTTACCTCATCTTTTCTCATCTTCCCTCATCTTGCCTCATCTTACCTCATCTTGCCTCATCTCGCCTCATCTTGCCTCATCTTGCTTCATCTTGCCTCATTTTTCTTCATTTTGCCTCGTCTCGCCTCATCTTGCCTCGTCTTGCTTAATCTTGCCTCATCTTGCCTCATCTTGCCTCATCTCGCCTCGTCTTGCCTCATCTTGCCTCGTCTTGCTTCATCTCTCCTCATCTTACCTCATCTGGCCTCATTTTGCCTCATATCGCCTCATCTTGCTTCATCTTGCCTCATTTTGTCTCATCTCGCCTCATCTTCCTTAATCTTGACTCATCTTGCCTCATCTTGCCTCATCTTGCCTCGTCTTGCTTCATCTTTCCTCATCTTTCCTCATCTTACCTCATCTTTCCCCATCTTGCTTCATATTGCCTGATTTTGCCTCATCTCACCTCATCTTGCTTCATCTTACCTCATCTTTCCTCATCTTGCCTCATCTTGCCACATTTTGCCTCATCTTGCCTCATCTTGCCTCATCTTGCCTCATTTTGCTTCATCTTGCCTCATTTTGCCTCATCTCGCCTCATCTCGCCTCATCTTGCCTCATCTCGCTTCATCTTGCCTCATTTTGCTTCATCTTGCCTCATCTCGCCTCATCTTTCCTCATCTTGCCTCGTCTTGCCTCATCTTGCCTCGTCTTGCCTCATCTTTTCTCGTCTTGCTTCATTTTGCCTCATCTTGCCTCATTTTGCTTCATCTTACCTCATCTCGCCTCATCTTGCCTCATCTTGACTCATCTTGCCTGATCTTGCCTCGTCTTCCTTCATCTTCCCTCATCTTGCCTTATCTTGCCTCGTCTTGCCTCATCTTGCCTCATCTTGCTTCACCTTTCCTCATCTTACCTCATCTTGCCTTATTTGGCCTCATCTTGCCTCATGTTGCCTCAATTTGCCTCATCTTCCCTCGTATTGCTTCATCTTTCCTCATCTTACCTCATTTTGCCTCATCTAGCCTCATCTTGCTTCATCTTGCCTCGTTTTGCCTCATCTAGCCTCATCTTGCTTAATCTTGCCTCATTTTGCCTCATCTTGCCTCCTCTCGCCTCATCTTGCTTCATCTTGCCTCATTTTGCTTCATCTTGCCTCATCTCGCCTCATCTTGCCTCATCTTTGGCTTGCAGCTCCTTGGTGACCAGTGCACACGAGGTTGCCGGTTCTGTTCTGTAAAGACAGCTCGCCGTCCTCCTCCGCCAGACCCTTTGGAGCCAGTCAACACCGCTAGAGCTATAGCAGAGTGGGGTCTGGACTACGTGGTACTCACATCGGTGGACCGTGATGGTGAGGGGAGGAGTGAAGGGAGGGGAGGAGCAAGGGGAGGAGTGAGGGGAGGGGAGGGGATGGTGAGGGGAGGAATGAGGGGAGGGGAGGGGATGGTGAGGGGAGGAGTGAGAGGAGGGGATGGTGAAGGGAGGAGTGAGGGGAGCAAGGGGAAAGTGTAAGGAGGGGGTGAGAGTTTGACGAGTAAGTGTAAGTAATATCAGACACTACTGTAATGCCACAATGGTGTGTACAGCATTGCATCCCTACTCAGTTTGCGTTTATACTGCCTCTCCCTCCCATCTTCCCTTGCCATCCCCTTGCAGACCTACCTGATGGTGGGTCAGAACACTTTGCCTCCACAGTTCGGGAGCTGAAGCAAAGGAAACCAGACATCTTTATTGAGTGCCTCACACCTGACTTTGGAGGGGAAATGGAGCACGTGGCACGAGTGGCACGGTCTGGATTGGATGTGTACGCACACAACATTGAAACTGTAAAGGAACTACACTGGTGAGGAGAGGGGACGAGTGAAGATGGGAGGGAGTGGGACAGGAGTGGAAGAGAGGGAGGGGAAGGGAGGAGTGATGATGGGAGGGAGTGGGACAGGAGTGGAGGAGAGAGAGGGGAAGGGAGGAGTGATGATGGAAGAGAGGGCCTACTTCCCTGCACTCTGTAGATCCATAGTAACAGGGTGAGCAAATTCACTTTTCCCTTCTCATTCACTGTTCACTGCCTCCTCCCTCCCCCCCCCCAGGTTGGTGAGGGACCCTCGGGCCAAGTATGAGCAGAGTCTCAATGTGTTACGTCACGCCAAGAGGACTGTTCCTCGCCTCATCACAAAGAGCTCCATCATGCTGGGGGTGGGAGAGACGGACACACAAGTGCTACAGACAATGATAGGTGGGCGGGGCAGAGGAGGAGGGGTAGTGCATAGAGATGCAAGTATTCCTTCTGCATTTCTCCACATGGACAGACCTAAGCTCACTTGCATGCACTTTTATAGCAGTTATGCTGTCATGCATAATGTATACTAACTAATACTAAGTATGCCCATTTATACTGATAACTCAGTGACTGTTGCATGATTAATTGCTATGCTGAGTTCTACCTTAAAACGCTACATCTGCTATGTTTGTATATAGAATGTTTGTCAATTTCACCTCAGATCTCCGTGATGCGGGGGTGGACTGTGTCACACTGGGACAGTACATGCAACCAACCAAATACCACCTGAAGGTCAGCGAGTGCGGACAGGTGGCCATTTTGTCATCACATACATAATGGTGTTTATGTACCCCCCCCCCCTCCTCCCCTCATATCTCTGTGTATACACCACACTGCCGTAGGTAAAGGAGTACATTCCTCCCGAGAAGTTCCAGTACTGGGAGGACATGGGGCAGAAGCTTGGGTTCCTCTACACTGCCAGCGGCCCTCTGGTCCGGTCCTCGTACAAGGCAGGTCAGTCACAGTGCACAGGACAGTAGATGGACGTATATGGAAGACACATGGTGTAGGAATTTCTGTGCAAGAATATATCGTGCATCTGCCTCAAAATGGCTGACTGCTGTTACAATCTCCCTCAACAGGTGAATTTTTCTTGAAGAATGTACTCAAAGTGCGCCAAAAGGAGACAGCAGCAGTGTCTTAACCTGTACTATTTCTTTACTCCATAATTATAAGAATTTGATTCATTTCTTATACGTACAATAAACAACAACAACAACAACACAATAGTAAAATTTACAAAATGTGATTATCAATGTTTGCATGTAATGATGGGAGATGGGTACGCTGAGTTACCTCCACACATGAGCGGTCTTGTCAAAACCAGCAGTGGCCAGGAACTTTCCAGATGGAGAAAACTCAATGTACTTGATTCCAGAGGAGTGGGCTGCTTTGGCATGATAGATGCTTACAGGTTCTTCCTTACTGTAGTCCCAGATAATGTATGAGGCATCATCTGAGGCTGTGATGATATACTGAGCATCCACAGAGAAAATGCACCACTTAATGGGCAGTGAGTGACCTCCTTCGATAATTGTGTGGGTACACTGTAATGCTGAGTTCCAAACTCGCACCTTCGCGTGGTCAACTAGAGCAGCAATGAGAACGCCATCAGGGGAGAAGTGGCAGGTGGAAATCTTGCCATCACCAGGCTCAAAGAGCTTAGCAATCTGCTTTCCAGTGGAACGATTCCACAACCGAACAGAACGGTCGTCTGATGCAGTTGCAACAGTGATATTGTCTGAAGAGAACGCAATGTGATTCACCGGCCCGTGGTGTCCCTGCATTATCTGACGCTTGACCTTGCTACTGCCAGACACATCCCAGAGGATGGCAGTGGAGTCCTACAGTAAAAGGAGTCAACCAACAGCATTAACTTCATCACATCGTGTTATACATGAAACTATATCACGACATGTTTGAATAAGTCAAGTATGGTTTTACTACATAGTTGTTCTCTTTTGTTAAGAATTGTAAGTGCCAACTTGGAAGAGACCCCTTGGGCTAAAGCCCTCCCCACTTGAAACACAGATTGTATCCATGTTGAAACAAGACATATATATATACATCCTAAGGACCCCAGAAAGTGGGTGCAGCCATTGACATGTTGTGAACAGAATCACATGGTGATTGGCATGGGCTGTTTCCAGAAGGCAGGGCAGGTGTTAAAGTTGCAGCATTAGTTGCCAGTGGTTCCTTGTATGAGTAAAGGGGTCTGCTGCAGGAAGCCAACTGAATAAAATAGATGTACTCCCTTCTACTCTCACTGGCAAGTCTGTACTTTCTGAGACCAATACATTAAACACATGCCCAAGACATGCACACCCTTTACAGACTTGCACTGAACGTTGGAGCATGCAACCATCCTGCTGCAAGCTCACTTGGCAAGCTGTTGCAAACACGAAGTCCGACCCAGGTGCATACACGCAGAACAGAATGCCGTCCTCGTGTCCGCCGTATTTGCGCATCAGCACCCCCTTCTCCATGTCCCACACTGCAAGCATCTTGTCCAGGCCGGAAGAGATGAGGATGCGTGAATTGGAAGAGAAGCAGCAAGACGTAACGGGACCTTTATGCTGCTCCAAGAAATACACAGCTTTGTTCTTCCTAAAGTCCCAGACAATCACCCTCCGGTCTGTAGAGCAGGTTGCAAGGAGCTTCTCGTTTGGGGAGAAAACGCAGCAGGTGACTGTGTCCACATGTCCGATAAGCACGTTGGAGCAGTTAGCTTTGAAATCCTTCGACCCTTGCCCACCCATCTTGGTGTACAACCGGAAGTATCGCCACGCCCATTTCCGGCTGCAGGTCCTTTCCCGCCTTTCTTCAAACGACCGAAAACACGCGCCCCACGCGCCCTGGTTCATTGCTGCGGCGGTAACTTCTCAGGTTGCAGTGTGAAAGGAAAGGAACTCGGTCATCTTTAGAGGGTCAGTTCATAGTCGAGGTTCCCTCCTCAAGTCTGCCAAAGTAGAGTTGGAGATTGATTGGCCGCCCTTCCTCTTGCGAGAGGCTTGTTCAGCAGACGACGCTCATCAAGCTGCCACTTCTACATCTCCTTCAGTGAGTACAGGTAAGAAGGAGTGTTACTTTTAGCTGCGCCAGTTCTGACTCTCTCTCTCTCTTGTCGATTGTGATGCAATAGCATAGTAACTGCCAATGTAGTTTTGATAGTAACCACCTGTCAGGCCTACGTAATCATCCCCCCATCTTGTAACCCCGGTGACGGTGCGTGTGTGTGCGATAGGCTCGAATCAGTGACACTGTGCTGATGGACTGCGCGAGCTAGACTAGTGGACAGTGTGTCGAGTAGGCAAGGAGGTGAGTCTCCTCGCGTTCACGTCCACACCCCCACCACTTCGCTGTGTAAACCGGTGCTCGCCAAAACAACCACTGTGGTGCCCTAAAGGGGAGGTCTGGCTGAAGATGGTATTGTTTGAGTGCCCTCCCTCCTTCAAATGTGCGGAGGAGTGCTGAGCATTCTCTTTTGATTAGCTGTCCTGTAGGAATTGCCGAGTGGTGTTGGTACGTGTGTGTGTGTGTGTGGCGTGGCCTACAGCTGAGTTGCTCTGTTTGCCATCAAATTGGTTGGTTGGTTTCTGATGTGCATCACTGTACACTCACTCCATTCAGGCGCATGCACTCAGAACTAGTACCTATGTGTACCTTCACACATGTGGTAACAGACCCCCCTACCCTCCTTCATCCGTGACACACCTTAACACCTTAGGAAAGATTATGAATTCTTCAATCTAAGGTGACATGCCGTGCAGCTGCCTCCTCTACTGACATTGTATGGCTGTGTCACCTTCTTGGAATACTCTACATGCCCTTCTTCCTTGTCATGGCACTTCCTAGACTAGTCATAAGTCAACACATTGTACATCGAAGCCCTATCAGTGACATTGGCAGTATAGAAGGCATGATTTCCAGGTCCTGTTCTCTCCATTGGAGGCAAGAGTGGGAAACGTCCCCAGTCCCCCTTTGTGGTTGTAAGGGCCAGGGGGATGGCTTCATTCATTCGAAATTGCAAATCTGAAGTATGTGTGTAGTGACCTTCTGCATGGAATGTCATGTGTCAGCCACTACAGGGCAAGGGTACTTTTTAGTGTATTCTTCACCTTGTTCACATAGACATGTACCAGCTTTGGGGGGGAATGCCTGATTGTGAGCATGAGTCTGCTTTTGGTGGAAGGTGATTATAAAGCACTTTAGCTAAGGGGCAAAGGAGTTGTGGTGTTTAGAGAAGAATGACACTACAGTGAAGGCTAAGATAGCCACCTGTGGGCAGCTCTAGCTGACCCTACAGGGGGTAGACTGCAATGCTTTATCACTATTTGGGGCCAGGGAGGCTGGCTGTTTTAGAGAGGTGACTGCCATACACAGTGACCGTCTTAGACAGGTTGCACTGTATAAAGGAAATGTGTGTGAATTGCTTGCTCTTGTCAAAAGTACTACTGTGTGCATCAATGGCAATGAAGGTATATAGATTACTTTCATGTTGCTTCATAATAGATAGCTTCAGTGTGGGCATTGACAGGGAATGCCACATTTCACCACACACTGGAAATGGGCATTTGAACCTGATAGATGGAGCACTCTTCTCAGGTGTCAGCTTATTGCCGTGATATCTCATGTTACATACATGGTAAAGCATCCTTTCTTTCAGTCAGTCAAGTGTCAGCTGCTCCCTCTGTCATCCTGCCGGGTGCATTGTTGCTCTGTAAGTATTACATGGCTATCACATTAAAGATTTTGCCCACTTCCCATGGTAAGGTAATGTATCACAGGTTGCTATAGCAACACCAATCAGTAGCAGTTAGAGTGAAGAATATGTGTGTAGACTATGTGCAGGGGGAAGGTGTGTGTGTGTGGTTACCACAGTGACAAGGGTGAGGGCAAAGAGAGTTATAAGCTGTCACTGAGAAGACTGCAGTGTGTGTGTGTGTGTGTGTTAGCTCATAATCAGCTACAGTCCATTACTGCCCATGGCAGTGAAGTCATCTTCTTAGAGCTTCCTTGTACTGCTTCACTGCTGATGAACTGCACACTGCAGAGATTAGAGTAGTGGCTAGTGAGTGTGGAGTCCTTTCAAGGCTTCTTGTCCCAGAGGTTGTTAGCACTCCAATTTCAATTTCTGAATTCAGTATTGGACCAATGTGTGGTGACAATACGAACTGGACCCCTGAAATGACTGCACTGCTCTGAGCTACCAGGAGCTGATGGACGTTACCAACTAGAGTATAGGCAGTGTGTGACATAGTCTTGTGCGCCAGCCCTTATTTCCCGTTATAGTGGAAAAATTCTATGCGTGACTGCACAATAATAGGGGCTGGCATGCGAGACTATGTGTGACATATGATAGTACACAGCTTTGGTCTGTATCCTTGGTAACGGCTGTCCGGTATGTCTCTCAGCAATTGAATATTGTTCTAAGGTGCATGTAAACCCATTGCGTGTGAGTTAGGAGACATGTTATAGAATTGCTGTGCTGAATTGAAGCTCCATACATTAATTTTCTTTGGTCCTGCCTCCTTGTGCAGGTCCCCATGGAGTGCACTTCAGTGTCTTCCCTAACCAGTTCCTCATCCCAGTCACTGGGGCAGTCACAGTTAACCCCTCTTGATGTGGGACGGAGGGTGTGCTACACATTCAAGGGTGGAGAGGAGAGGAGGGGAGTGCTTCGGTACCTTGGACATCCAGACTTTGCCTTGGGCGAGTGGGCAGGTATACTACTTGACCGACAGGAGGGAAAGAATGACGGGAGTGTACGGGGCGTCCAGTACTTCTCCTGCATAGACGGATATGGCGTCTTTGTCAAAAGTGAGCGAGTGACAATTGACCTTAGACCGGCTCCACGTAGTCAGCCGTCAAGTCGATCAGGCAGTCGTCCTTCCAGCAGGCATGTCAGCCGTCATGGCAGTCGAGAAGGGTCACCAGTGACCCAACGCAGGCCCCTCAGTTCTTCTAGAGGGAGTCGGACAGAATTGGATGGTCTTGCCTCCTCTAGGTCCGCCTCACATCTGCCTCGCATCCCCCCAGGTGAGGTGGTCCCAGGAAGCAACCTGGACCATCTGATGAAGGCTCTTCAGCCCAAGCCTCACACCATCACGACCTCCCCTCCGAAGAAGAAAGGTCCCATGAAGGCCTTTGCAATGAGGACAACACGTGACGGGGCACAGAGTGCAATGGATAAGAAAATGGGTGCGGCAGATCAGACAGTCAAACGATGCAAGAGCAGCATGCTCCTCTCTTCCCCGAAGACTGACAGAGACCGACCCAAGGTCAGGAGGGCCAACAGTGTGGACATGACTTCAGCAGTCTCTTCACCAAGACCAAAGAGTCCAAAGAGTCCGAAGAGAGAGAGAAAACCCACCAATGAAGGAGAAGGGACATGCAAGGGGAAATCTGCAGCATCCCCCAAGAAGCCCAAGATAAATGCCCCTCTGGGCAAACATCCGAAGACATCTACACCAAAAGATGCGGCACTTCTTTCTTCACTAGCTCCCACGACTTCTACCACTCTTCAGAGTGAACAGGGTGCATCTCCCTTCCCATCATCAGGATCAGCATGTGCTTTCCAGAGCTCACAGAATGACTCACCATCTCCTGGTTCCAGCCCTTCCTCACACTTGCAATGCAGTGCCGCCATGCTGTCTACCTCAGTGGCACCTGACAGCTACAGCATAACACCAAGCAGAGTGGAGATAGACGCTTCTGTTGGCAACCCAGGCAACCAAGCTTTCGTGCACACGCCAAACTTCCCCAAACTAGTCTCGCCTTTCAACGAAGGTGCCTGCACCAGTCTGTCACAAGACCATCTTGACCAGCTGGTCGCCCTCCCCTACCAGTCTACCTCCTGTGGCACTGAGTACCACGCGCTCTCCCAGGCCCTGCTCAATAATGTAAACAACAACAATAGTCAGGATGGCTGCAGGAAATCGAAGCCCCTCACCCAAGCTTTGGAGATGGACTCCCTTCCCAAGCAGTTAAAGGAGAGCGTTGGGTGCTCACACTATGACCCTCCAAGCTGCCCCCTGCCGCAATTAGTTGAGTCTGGAGGTAGAGTGAAGTTCACCAATAGGCGCTCGGGTGCGTCCATGTTGCACCCACTAGCAGCAGCTACAACTACCCCTCAAGGGACTCCACCTCAAACATCACTCTCACAGTCCTCAAGTGGACTGAGCCTCACACGGAGCACAGTTGGAGAAGACACTCTTCACACTACATCTGTCAGCCCACCTCCTGAAGACACCTCCAGTGACGATAGCGGCCGCCCACAGAGCCATGACACGTCATGCTCACCGTCCTCCCTCGTTGACAGTCAGTCCCCGTTGTTGGGCAATTCTTCTTGCACGAGCCCCACAGTGGATCAGTCAACATTAGTGATCACGGACTCGCAGTTGGAGGAGGTATGTTTGTACTTTCACATACGCACTTCACTCTGCACACACTGTCTGTAGGATATGAGAGGGTAGCCTAGCAACTTGCATTATTAGCTGGCTCCGAGCACCTTGGCACTGAAATGTTTTGATGTGACTTCAACTACTCGTCAGAACTGTCTGTAAACTGGTCCTTATCTCTACTGATGATGTTGTGGAGACTCTCAATTGTCTTTAGTTGGCGCAGATCCCCCCACTCTTGGTATACCATGACATTGTATCCACCCATCTCAAGGTGGCTGTAATGGACAGCAAGTGATAGTACCCACTCCTCTTGCCCCTGCAGCTGGCAGCACTTCCTCGTGAGGATCTTGTTAAGAAATTTCAGAAAGTGTGCAAGTCCTTCCGGAAGAGGATTAGTGAGTGTGCCTATGCAGTATGGGACATTCTGTGGTGGGAGTTGGCGGCCATTAGCTTGTGAAGTCCACTGTAATAGTTGCTAATGGACAATTCTGTGATTATTGAAACTTGTGTAGTTAATTGCTCTGTGGAATTGTGCCTGCGTGGGACATGTGTGACCTCCAGCTGATGCAGGCATGATAGTGTTTGTGTCCGCACCAGTGCAGAAGTTTGCAAAATGGTTGTTGCGAGTGTTTTATGCCTCACAACTTACCCCGAACCTTGGCCTCACTTGGTGCTGTAAGCCATTCAGGTGTTACAGTTACCGTCCCTAACGTGTGGTCATAGTTTGGAAGTGAGCTGTGATGCACACGACATTCACGACAACCATGTTGCAAGTACTGTATAGTGTCCTCTGTAAAAGAGTATTCCTCTTTGTACCCTTGTGTGTGTGTGTGTGTGTGTGTGTGTGTGTGTGTGTGTGTGTGTGTGTGTGTGTGTGTGTGTGTGCACGCAGACCAACTCAAGATGCAGGTGAAGGTGCCATCTCCGGGGAGCAGTGAGGAGTTGACACCAGAGCGGACAAGGGCAGAGTTGTCAGGCCTACGAGAGGATATGAAGGAGGCTCACCATGAGCACTTGAGAGAGAGTGAGCTCCATCACATCAGGCCAATGTGTAAACCTGCCGTCATTGACACCAGTCTTCATTGCCATCATCAGTGTCATCTTCAAAGTGATTTTCATCTTTGATAGTGGTGTGTGTACAGAGCTTGCTGCAGTGCTATGCAAAGCGTTTGTCACTATGTCATTTGACTCACGACTCACCTCTGCACTTTGACCTCACTTGGTGCTGTAGCTGGGGTCCTAAACCGTTTGGTATTACGGTTGCCATGCCAAAAGTTCAGGCAACTCGTGAGTCAAATGGTATTCGCAGCAATTGTTTTGTCAGACACTGTAAATACCACACTCTACAATCTGCACAAAATGGCTTCTTCTACTGATAGTGGTGATAGAGTATGCTGCCAACTATCGGCCACTTTTCAAACCTTAGCTGTATCTCAGTGCACAAGCTTCATTCTTGTAGCGATCGAAAGCCCAACTAAGTGCTTCTTTACACACTAACCTCAGTGCTGGTGCCGTATTCAGTTTTGAAGTGAGACTCAAAACCACAGAGATGCAATCTGACCAATTATCGGCCACCTGTACCTATTATCGGCCTCCTGTACAATTGCGTATACCAATTATTGGCCGATTTTCAAACTTTCGTTCATATCTCAACTTTGGGAGGGAGCCTCAAGCTGTGGTTTGCTTTGACATGAAGATCTGGAAGCCCTCAGTAAGCGTAGCCGATTAGGAGTTGCAGCTGCGGACAGTTGGTGAACTACATGTGGACGTGCCTAACTCAAATCACATTCCTACATGATTGTAGACATGGGGCATTGCTCTAATCTTCTCTGTTTGAGCATGGCAGCCACACAAACCGAACCATGATTGTCTGCAAACATGCGCACACAATCAGAAGGGCTGACAAGCACGTAGCAGGCAATTTCTCGCTCTATCACGTAGCTAGCTCGCTAACACAGAGAAACAAGCTCATAGCTCTTCAGAAATGCGCTCATACTCACGTGTAGCTTGTGTCAAGGCCTACGCTCAGCTTCCTACGTAGTACTACTTGGAAAAGCCTGTGCAAAAGCAACTTGAAGGGCAATTTTCTCTGTCCACCTGCCTACCTATGCTGTACACTGCTGTATACTGCTCAGTTCATCCCCCGATACTCATCGTATATGAACTGGCCGATAATTGGCAGCGTATGCTGCAATGGTGAGTAGTGGGTGGGGTTGCAAGTGGCCTGATGTCAAGGAGGATCAGGATGTGCTTGATTGAAACCAGATGCTTTCCTTCCATAACAATATTTGCTTGGTGGAGAAGTCCATGACAGTGTGCGCAGCTGTGACCCGTAACCTAGGGGTGGCACTGCCGCTTTTTGTATCCACTGGCAAATGCATCTTTAACTGTCTTTGGACTTGGTGCTCTCCTTGCAACTGTCACTCTCTCCCTGTTGTTGCTGCTGTCATACCTGTCACTGTCACGGTGATAAATTAAGTGCCTCCTTGATAACAATTGCTGTGTGACAGTAGTGGTTGCGTTATTCCATTAGCGTCTACCCACTCTCCGCAGTACAATGGCTGGAAAGCAGGCTAGATTAGAAGTATAATATGCACACGCAATGCAAGATGTGGTAGTTGTGACCTCAGTGGGTGTGTCAGGTGGTGTTGGTGTACAATGAAGCCTTTGTCTGCCATTTACAGCTGTCATATCTCTTATGTCACTTCTCCCTTCTTCTGCAGTGCGCGACAGTTACGATGAGGAGATACAGAGCCTGCAAGAGAGACACCGTGCAGAGGTGAATTGTGTGTGTGTGTGTGTGTGGAGGGTGCATGTTACAAGTGATCTGTGTTGCTGCAGCTGAAGGAGGCAGTACTGAAGCTGCAAAATGACCAGAGCATGGAGATCGAGATGTTGAAACGAGCGTACACAGTGACCCTCCAAGGTGAGCCTCAACTGTCACGCAAGTGTTAAGTCATGTTAAGTGTTAAGTCAATCCTGATGACCACCATACATTACAGTGAGGTGGTTGTATTTGACATATGCTGCACGATCTTGCAGAAATTGAAGAGAAGCATGCTCAAGAGTTGGTAGACGTAAAACGAAAGCACCAGAGGGGGAAAGAGACCATTGAGGTACATTGCTGGCCCATCTCTCAGCCACTGTTTTGTGTGTGCCCCTCACTGTCCATGCTCTTCTTCTTCGACAACTGCAGGAAGAACTGAAAGCTGTCAAGGAGCGGTGTTGTGCCCTTGAGGCTCATGTCCAGCTGCACATGTTGTCACTCTATGGCGACGATGATGACAACGATGAAAGCTCAATTGTGTAGCCAGCAGGTACTTGTAACTATGGCAACTTATTTTAAACTCTATGTATTGAGTTTCCCTCTGGTTGAGGGCTCACCAAGGTGATTTATATTGTAACTATGACATTGTATGTTGTGTTATTTTGTCTGTAAGTGACCTCTTCATTGATTCATGCTTGTGATGTGTTTCATGAATTGACAGGAAGGGGAGGGGAGGGGAGGGGAGAGGGGTGCAAAAGTGTCGTCATGACACAGGACAACCCGTATCACAATATCTGCAGGTTTGTAACACAAATAGATCCCACACTCATCACGTACTGAGCCCAACTTATTTCACTACATAATTACCGAAGAATATGGTAATACAGTGAACCTGTCTACAGTACTTTTTGGGTCGGCTGTCCCGACCGGATGGTTGCAATCGGTTATCGGTTATCAATTATCGACCTAGTGACGTCATTTTACATTACCTTTAGTATATGATAATTCTGTTGGCGGACGGTGTGCAGGAGATTCAGGGTATGTGGCGAAGGCAGGCGACTGGTAGTGATTTGACAGTTTTCTCAGTGGTCTGGAACGCAGGTTACAGCAAATCGTTGTACGCGATCGGTACAAGTCTGTTCAGCCCCCGCGCTGTCTGTTCACTTATCGTGGAGGCGCTTTCCTCTTGGTACAGAAATGCCCCCACCATTTTTGGCCTTAAATCGTCCGAACACGCTTTATTTCAGTCTTCCTCGTTCCAAACGCCGCTGCTTCAACTAGTTTGTAGCCGCCATAATGACGTCACCAGGTCGATACCGATAACCGATTGGGACACCAACCCAAAAAGTACTGTAAGGCTAGTCTCATGACCAGACCGGTTCAAGACAGCCACCTGTTGGTTAGTTATAGTTGGCCTTTATAGAGAGGTGGCTGCAATGTTTTAGTGCTGTGTGACTGCTATTTTGGACCAAGGGGGCTGGGTGTTTTAGAGAGGTGGATCCGGTGACCATCTTAGACAGGTTTCTCTGTGTATTCACGAAAGCAAACCTGTATATATAGGTTCAACCGCTGCTGTCAGTGGCTCAGGTTGGAGGTGTTAAAAGTAGCTACGTAGCTTGAAAAAGGGAGAATTCCTGAGACTACAGTCACTGAAAACAGAAGATGAAACGGTCTGTTTTTCATTGACTTACGTATAATTATAGTACATGAGATAGTCAAGTCTCCATTTCAGTTTCCATGACAACATATAATATAGTAATGAGCCCTACAATCTTATTAATTAATAGCTGACAGTATAGTGGTTTCATGATTTCTAGTTCTGATTGACATTTGCGCATTGCACTCGATCACACGAGTACAATTTATTGGAATTCGCTTGCAGTCAACATCACTTTACACAGTTCAGCAATTATCCCAACAACAACAACAATAAATAATGATCATTAATGTAAATATGTATTGCATGACATTTGTGTGTTGTGTTTATCATGATAACACAGCACATTCATAAAGATGTATGCAGCAGAGTGTGAACTGTATGCTGTGTAGAAGGTGCTATGCATTAGGGACAGCTCTCTGACGAGAGCCTCCCCCCCCCCCCCCCAACATGCTACATAAAAGAAACATGCAGAAAAACTGCTTCTGGAGTAAGCTGTGAGCTGATGTGATGCACTGTACTAGTCAAGGTGTGCTATTTTACAGTACACTGTGGTCCAGCGCGTTCTTTGTTCAATGGCGCGCAAATACAATGCGAAAGCGGCACACACTATGCTTTGATTTCATCATAGGTCACGATGGACACGTTGGGCACCTGCACACAGGAGTGCACGTGGGCACCTCAGGTTATTGCGTAATACCCCGCGATGTGTATATAAATACCAGACCTGCACAGTACAGTCCTTGGGCTGGATACCCTGTTCACTAATACGACTGTGATGGACGAGACGACGGTAGAATCCACTGCGCCTCTCGACGCCTCCAATGAATTGCGCCCGTCTTTTCTGGAAGAAAAACAAGATGAAGGATCACCAAATGGTTCTCGCCGAAGCAGCTCGGAAGAATCAAGCGTGGACGAGAAAGAAGGAAAGAGGCGGAAAAGAGGAGACCTCGTTCCGCCATGGAAGATGGTTAGTTGACAGCTTGCTGTCAGCATCATAAAACATGTCCTCATATCCGTTCTGTTTTGCTCGTGCAGTTCCGCTTTGCCGATCCCCTGGACGCGCTGCTCATCTTCTTAGGGACCGTTGGCGCCATTGGAATTGGCGCGGCCCTCCCGGGTCACATGCTCCTCTTTGGAACCATCCTCAACAACATGATCAGCTACCAGCTCCTCTCGAGGGAACTGGTGCCCAACCTCCTTTACATTCAGCAGAACTGCACACCCGCACCCGGACCGCTGACAGCAGCCTTTGAATCTGGCCAACTCGGGCATTTCTGCAGTCCAGCCATCAACGTGACCATCAGTAATGCTTCGAACGCCTCCACTACGCCGATTGTCAACCCACTGGAGGGGACTGTGGCTGGTTTGAGTAACGCTCTGTTTGGTACTCCTTCCGCCCTCCCTGGCGACTATTCCAATAATTTGGGTGTCCTGGCGTTTTCGTTGCAGAGTGTGAACCGGTCTTTGCTGATGGACTGCCCTTCTGATACGAGAGCAAACATCATCTCTTCCGACAGGCAGAGAGGGAGCATGTCCTTCATGCAGCCACTTGATGATGCCTTCTTTGAGACTATGACTTACTACAGCTTGATGTACCTGGGGATAGCTGTGCTGGCCCTTCTGTTTGGGTATGCACAGAGTTCCTTCTGGAACACTGCTGCCTACCGCCAAGGGTTTAGGATTCGGCAGAGATTCTTTGCATCTCTCATGTACCAAGACATCTCGTGGTATGACACAATAAAGTCAGGAACACTACCCACACGGTTGGCAGAGTGAGTGGTGTGTGCAGTGAGGAGTGCTGGTGTCCGTTACCTGGAGTGCATGACTTGTGGTGTGTGGGTGACCTTTCACTGTGTTGTGGGGTATTTAATACAGTGTCCCATTTTGATGTGTTACACACACACACTGTCATCAGCCATGCATCAGCCCATGTGTTACCATAATTACAGCAAAATGATGTAATAATTGTAAAGGTTGGTTCATTACAGTAGGCCATCGTAACGGACAGGCTGGTTAGGTTGAACTTAGGGCTAATCACCAGATTTTTTGCCTACCAGCCTTCTACACCGAAGTGTCTGGAGCCTAATTGATAGCAACCAGTGATCACCTTCCCCTAAAAATCTAGTGATGAGCCCTTTGTACAACCTGTCCCAGCCTGTCCATTACAGTGGCCTACCATAATGAACCGACCTTTCAACAATCTTGTGCCAAGTCATGCTTATGACTTAGAGCCTCCCCCTATTAACATTTGCTCTTGCTGAAACTGCAAGTCACTAGTGGTGGATGCAAGATTAGCTAGTTGTCCTGCCTTCCATCGGTATGCCACACCGATGAGCCCCAATGAGGGCGAAACAGCTGTCTGTGGCTCTACCATCTTTGTAGGATGACTAGCAGGGAAAGGCGATCACTGGTTGCCATCAATAGGGCTCTGGCTCCCCAGCCTCCTGAGACACTACGGTGTAGAAGGCTGTTAGCAATAGAATCCATTAATTAGCCTTTTGATGTAAGCTCCGCCCATCCTTGTGTGTTGTCTCTACACTTGGCCTCTGTTTGCAGTGATGTTGAAAAGATTCAGAGTGGGACTGGAGAGAAGATCGGTCTCTTCCTGCAGTACTTCACAACCTTCTTCCTTGGCTATCTTGTGGGGTTTGTGCAAGGTTGGAAGCTGACTCTCGTCATCCTCTCCATCGTACCTCTCTTGTTGGTGCTTGCTGTGATTCTTACTACGGTGAGATGACCATGCATCTGCGTTACCACTGATAGATAGGCTGATGTGAAATGGTTGATCGGTCCATCAGTGATTGTTTTTGATGATTCATCAGTTAGTGATGCTCCTGCTATGAACTAATTTTGCAGATTGTTGCCAAGCTGGTCAAATTTGAGCAGAAGAACTATGCTACTGCAGGAGCCATTGCTGATGAGGTTCTCTCTGCCATCAGGACAGTGGCCGCCTTTGGGGGGGAGGACAAGGCAGTGGAGAGGTGGGTGGGGAGGGAGGTGAGGCAGTGGTAGGCGAATGAGTGTCAGTTGGGTATGGTAGTGGGGAGAGTGTTCAGTGTCCTCTTCTGTTATAGCCTGAACGCCACTGTACATTCCCACCACCAGCTGTCAAAGACTCTGTGTCTTTCACTTCTGTTTGCAGGTACGGTAAAGAGTTGGTCCGGGCCCGCAGGGTGGGCATCCTTAAGTCCTTCCTGGTGGCTGCACTGGTTGGCCTGCTTTTTATTGTCTTGTTTTCTGGCTACGCATTGGCCTTTGGGTGAGTCTAGTGAGGTTGTGGTTGTGCAAAGAGACATGCCAAACATCTACACTGCTACCCATTCCTCCTTTGCAGCTACGGTTCTGTCCTCATTGCGAACTGTGAGAACATGGCAGGTGATATTGTGACCGTGTTCCTGTCTGTGCTCATTGGAACCTTCTCCTTGGGGAACGCACTGCCAGAACTGGAGACCTTTGCCTCTGCAATGGGGGCTGCTTCATTCATTTACAAAGCTATTGATAGGGTGAGGAGACATGACCTGTTTGTCACATGACTATCACATGAAAGTCACATGACCATCACAGGACTGTCACATGTCTGCTACACTATGTGATAATATTACGTTAATGTGTTATTTGGAAGTGCGAAGTGACGATTCAGCATCTGGTGGATGAAGCGACTATGAACACATCAGGCACGGGCGAGGGACACGATTTCAAACGGTTTGGCTGCTGCTATTCACCTCTGCACCATGTTCAACACTAGAAGTGCATGCAAATCCCTTTGAACTGTTCCTAATCGTTTCATATTATGCACCAAACCATTTTGTCTTGCAACCATTATACTCTAAAACAGAACAAAATGGTAGACTGTAGAATGGTTAACCTTTACATAAAATTGAACAGAACATTAACATCATATTGTCACATGACTGCTATGTGTCACATGACCATGACGTGCTCTTTACCCACATTGTGGCTGTTTCGAGTCGGCCACTGAGTTTTCCCGATTCACAAGTGGGAGCTGGGATTGGGATGGCCTACATTGGAACATAATGGTTCCTGCAATACTTAGCAAACTGGAAGGAAAACCCGGAGAAATTCGCTATGGGGCGATTAAGTGCCATGAGTGACAACGATTATCTTGCTGCCAGGAGAGCATAAAGCAGGCTAGCTCGACTATAGCACACTCATCAGACGTCATGCTCGTGATGTCTATTTAGGAATGTGCTCAGTTCAAAGTGCCGTCTCCTATCTTAATGTTTTAGCATGCTTCAGTGAAACTAGCCAAATGGCAGTGGCAAAGAACAATTAAAGGCCATGGATAGGCTTCTTTTGATGTATTAACGACGGCAGCATACCCAAAGGCAACCTGGAGTGCACGTAAGAGAAAAGCGTCATAGGCTGCTCGTACCCCATTTTGTCTTTTCATATTATTCTTGTTCTCCTTCCCACCGAATATTTGCGCGCTCCTAGCACACGACACAGGGCGCCTACGGCCCCAAGTTGTGTACAAGGACTTATGTACCTAGGTCAAGGACTAGGATCTGAGCACTGGTGGCAATCCGATAAGTACAGCGCTGGAGCGGGCAGGAAATTTGTGCTCCCCGTGTATTAAAGTTACCCCAATGCCACCATTTTGTTGCGCTGGTATACCGTACGGTACATGGCAGCCGCTTCATCTAAAAGTGGCATGACTATGCTCGATGCTTTGCACAATTTTCAGCTAATTTAAAGGTCCACTATCACGGTTATACAAGTTGCCTTTATATGATAGATTATCGTCTAAAACCACCGAAAATCGCTGTTAGAGCGCTTCAAAATTCCCTGGTAGAGGAATAATGGCTCACTTCTGGAAGATCAGTCAAAGAAATCTGCCATATTGCTGTGACGTCACAGTAGGCTTGCCGTACACTTGTGTCTATGCTTGAACGTGTCACACGCCGTGTGGGAAGACAATCGCCGACTGGCTATTCACATCCCTCTTGCTGATGAACTTGCCCCGATGCATCACAAATGCGTTACTGAAGGATATAGTAGGGCCAGTGGAGGTATAGATCTATGGTGGAGGCAACAGTTGCTGCTTCATTTCACAAAGAGCGACAGTCTGAAGAAGTGGTGGCCAGCAGCTGTTGGCAGGGTCTTTCTGTGCTTGGTAAGACTCTCCCGTAAGTTAGAGCGCCTTTCGGATTGCGACTGATGCCCTACCTGCCATTTCGCTGTTTCTTGATGTAAATATTCTAGCAACAACCACTTTGCTCACTCTAGTACATCCGTTGGAATCCGAATGGCGCTTTAACTTACAGGAGAGTCTAACACAGAGAAAGCCAATTGAGAAGACGACAAATCGCTACAAAGGACGAAAGGGTGAGTAGTAGCTTTAGGATGACGAAAAGCGCGTCCCAGGGCCATTTCGATGCCCCCACCTCCTGGTGTTCTGCGCAGCCATTCTCGGTAGAGAGCAGGGGACGGGTTTCCTCTGAATCTTTTGCTGTAACCAGAGCTTGTGTGTGCCCTACTACCTAGCAAGTAGGAGTGGAGAGATGCTTACGTCGCGCGATGTGCGAGCCAGTGACCTGAAATACGTGCCGAGTGCTCCGAAATATGTTTTCGGCACACTTCGTATTTCAGCTGTTAGGCCTTGTAGGAGGTGACAAATCAGCTCTAGGCTAGTGTACCATCTCTGTTTCGTATGCTCTTGTAACAGTCCAAGAATGGTGCGAATCGGCGTTTGTAGGGCTGAGAACGGGCGTCACCCTATTATTGGTCGTGTCGCAAAATTGATGTCGTGCCGTACGGCTGCACAACCCGCATGCCCAGATCTATTTCAGAATCAGCAGGGGTATCTCCTTTATTGTCTCAAGAAGTTTCGCCTTCATCGTAAGATAAAGACTCGCAGGAGATAACGATTTTTTGTTCAGTCCGTTGCCTGGCCTACTCTCCTCCATACTTGTGCAAACATTCCGGAGCCTACTCACGACGTTTTAGCATTGTTAGGCCGGAAAACCGGAAACGCCCACACATAATTGGTCTTTTTTGCAACTTTGCGCCCTCGTAACTCCCCCATTGTGAGGCAAAGACTGAAATAGGTATCATTGAAGATGTTTCACAAAGCACTATCAATATGAAAATTTTAAAAATTTGCGACAGTGGACCTTTAAGGAAGGGGTATTAGTCAGCACTGGTATCAATCAGATGTAACCATAGTCCTTTGGATATGCAAAAACTGTACAAACTAGTGTATAAAAATTCTTTTAGAATTAAAAGGAATTTAGGAATGGCCAGCAGAAAAAGCATAGAAACAAGCAACAGTAACTCAACACCATGATGAACCATATTGCCATGAAATTCACTATGCATACCTAATTTCCTTGTAGCTACATGGGACTAGCTATAGCTAGACATTTGGGCCCATGTAGCTAGCTGTACAAGGAAATTAGAAATGCATAGCGAACTTCATGGCAATGTGGTTCATCATGGTGTTGAGTTACTGTTGCTTGTTTCTATGCTTTCTGCTGGCCATTCTTAAATACCTTTTAATTCTAAAGGAATTTTTATGCACTAGAGTCATTTATACTTCCTTGTTAAGTAAATTGTCACTTCCTGAAGTATCTGAAGAGAAAAAGGCTAAATATCATGAGAGTCATTTCCTCGGGACACCTAACTTTTCTCATTTCTAGTTTCCATTCCAAACTAAGTTTCCACTCTACATATGTGAGCGGATTTGAGAAAACGACCCACTTTGCGCAGTGTAGCAATTTTGAGTTAGTGATATTGTGTTAAAGCAGAGTGATTGAGCTCTCTATTGCCCTTTATTGTGCTTCGATATCTGCTTCAGTTCCTGAGATACGCTTGCATAAAATACGAAATTATGCTAGGTGCTTAGTCGAAAAAGGCATTAAAATCATGAACTTTCGTTCACGGCACAATTGGCGGACAAGTTGGGTTGGTCGTCGTGGGGAGCATATCTGCCTCGTCCTTGGCATGGGAAGGTCTTCACGCTTGGCGGGAATGCTGGATTAGTGTACGTACATCGATTTCGAGCAAGGCCTGGTTGCCTTGAATAACGTGCATAGCTTTTTACGCTTATGTGACATGTTCGTATGCGTTGTGCCCGACGGCCATCGTGTAAATTCGCAGTCTTCGTTTGAGCTTCAGAGAAGGAATATAGGCTTCAAACTTGGCCACAAGATAGGGACTGTACCATAGATATGAATGATGCCATAATTCGATTTTCGGTGAAATATCACCCGCATGACTGTTCTGTCTCATAGCTATTGTTTACATATTGCGCGAAGTGGGTCGTTTCTCAAATCTGCTCACATATTGTGCAAAACAGCCATACGCATGAGGGTCTTGAGATGTATTTGGTTTACACCGTCTCTGTCCTCCAGGTTCCACAGATTGATTCTCGTAGGGAGGGTGGGGAGAAGCCTAAGGAGTTGAAGGGAAACATTGAGTTCAGAGGAGTTCGGTTCAACTACCCTGCCAGACCAGAGGTGGAGGTGTGTTGCTACATGCCACACTATACACACACACACAACACACTTCTAGGCCTCATCCTCTCTCATTCCACTAGGTCCTGACTAGCATCAGCTTCACTGCTAGTGTGGGGCAAACCCTTGCATTAGTGGGCCCCAGTGGGTGTGGCAAGAGCACAGTGATCCAGCTGCTGCAGAGGTTCTATGACCCCAACGACGGCCAGATCCTAATTGACGGAAGGGACATGCGGGACTACAACCTCAAGTGGCTGAGAGAGCAAATGGGAATTGTCAGTCAGGAGCCAAACCTCTTTGCCACCACCATTGCAGAGAACATCCGCTACGGAAGAGAGGGCGTGACCCGGGAGGAGATTGAAGTGGCAGCCAAGGCAGCCAACGCCCACAACTTTATCATGTCTCTGCCGGAGAAGTACGAGACTCTTGTTGGGTCCAGAGGCACCCAGATGTCTGGAGGACAGAAGCAGCGCATTGCCATTGCCCGAGCTCTAGTGAGGGACCCCAAGATCCTTCTCCTGGATGAAGCCACTTCTGCTCTGGACAACGAGAGTGAAGCAATTGTACAAGCTGCCCTTGACAAGGTACACCCACAAACACATCATGGGTTAGAGTTAGGGTAGGGATGCATGGATGGGCTGACCTGTGTTATCAGAGTGTCCCCACCCTCCCCGACCAGGCTCGTAGGGGTCGCACCACCATTGTGATTGCCCACCGCCTGTCAACCATTCGGACAGCCAATGTGATTGCTGGCATTAAAGGAGGCCAGGTGGTGGAGCAGGGCACACACAGTGAGCTGATGAGGCAAAATGGTCTGTACTGTGAGCTTGTGACAGCACAGACGACAGAGCAAGAAGCAGAGCAGTCTGACGGTGAGCGCTGTGGGGAAGGGGAGGGGAGGGCATGTGGAGGGTTGAGTGAGTGTGAGCTGTGTAGTAATGTGATTAATGACCAATCAGATACAAGGGATATCAATAATGGAGTTGTTTGCTTTCCAACATTGGCTCACTCTCTTCATCTGTGAAAGAAACAGCCTTTATTCCTAACTCCATGTCAGTTGAGGTCTCTTACTAATGGTCAAAGGTAGCATGATGGAAAGTAGATGTTTTATGATGGCCTTTATCAGGGCTGTGCTGTTCATGATCCTGTTCTCCTTCCACAGACGAACTTGCTGGCTTCAAGGCAGCCCTGGAGAGACCGATGAAACTCCCAATGAAGAAGCACCACAAGAAGAAAGGGCCCCACGATGCTGGCACACCGACCACACCTTACACTCCTGGTCGCACCCCTTACAGCCCCACAGGGTCCACCCCTTATACTCCTGGCAACGTCCGCTACACTCCCTCGGGGTCAACCCCCTACTCACCTGATGAGCGTGAAGTTCAAGAAGAGAAAATAAGATTTGCAGTGAGTCTTACCGAGTGCCTGGGTGAAGGCAGTCCTGTGTTGACATACTCTCCTCCTCCTCCTGTAGTCACTGGAGCAAGTGGACGCACAAGACGAAGGCCCATTCAACACTCGTGGTCGCATTGATAGTAATACACCTATGGTTGAGTATAAGGGGGAGGGACCTGAGGATAGGGGTTTGGCCCAAAGGCGCAAGCCCATGGGCATGTCTCGCTTCATGAGCAAGGTTCGCTTTCAGAAGAAGGAGGAGGAGGATGAGGACCTGCCCTCGGTTCCTTGGTTGGAGCTGATCAAGCTGAACCTGCCCGACTGGTACTTGGTGATCCCAGGAGTGCTAGCCGCGGGTGCCATTGGAGCACTCTTCCCTTGTTTGGCCGTGGTCTTCTCGGGAGCTCTTGAGGTACATTAGTTTGCACTCTGTAGGAAAATATACTGTGTGTTGATTGTTGACAGTGCACCTCTAACCTCCATCAACACCCTCCCTCCCCCTCCCACCCCACACAGAGTTTTGGTAGCATCGATCGTAATGTGGTCATGAATGGGGGCTTGGTGTACTCCCTTGCCTTCCTTGGCATTGCAATTGGTGCTGGCTCCTTGCAGTTTATTCAGGCATTCACCCTTGGGGTAGCTGGTGAGCGACTGACGAAGAGGCTGCGTCTCAGAGCCTTCAAATCCATGGTCAAACAGGACATAGCGTGGTTTGATGACCGGAAACACGCCCCTGGTGCCCTCACTGCTCGGCTGGCAGTGGATGCAACCGAAGTGAAGGGGGTAAGTTGCTGCAGTCTGCCTTGGAGTAACAGGCAGCAATGCACACCATGCTGTCAATCCCCCTCCTTTACCCTCCCTCCTCCTCCAGGCCACTGGGCTCCGTTTTGGCACCACCCTGCAGCTGATGCTTGGTGTTTTGGTTGCCATCATTGTAGCATTTGAGGCTGCCTGGCAGCTGTCACTGGTGGTTGTGTCGCTCATGCCATTTGTGGTCATTGCTGGGTACTTCCAGGTACGCCTACAGAGAGGACGGGCAGTGAAGAACAAAGAGCGCTTTGAGAGCACTGGGCAGATCTCAACTGAGTCTATTGAGAACATTCGCACTGTACATGCCTTTGGACTGGAGGAGAGACGCATTGCAGCCTACTACAGTATCCTCAGGAGCCCTGTCAAGTGAGTGTTAACCAGCACACACTCTATACTAGCACACTTCACACCAGCACACTCACTGTCACACTAGCACACACACCACACCAGCACAGCCCTAGTACCTCCTACATCAACTCAACAGGTGGTCCATTGTCGGAGTGCTGATGCAAGGTGTTGTGGCAGCTCTTGCACAATCCCTCATCTTCGTAATGTACACAGTCGGCTTTGTGTTCGGAGGTTGGTTGATGACACAGAGACTGGTCTCTTATGATGATGTGTACAGGTGAGGGGCAGAGGGAGGGGTGAGGAAGGGGAGGAGTAGAGAGGGTAAGGGAGGAAGAGGGGGTGGGGAGGAGAAAATACAAGGAGTAAAAGGAGGGAGAGTTTTGGAGGAGAGAGCATGAAGAGTGATCAGAATTGGAGAGAGTGGAGAAGAGAGGGCCTGGTAGCAATGATCGAGGAGAAAACGGGATAGGAAACGTGATCGCGTTACATTGCGTTATTGTATACTTACATTAAAGAGGTTTAGCATAAAACGATACAGTTTATGCTAAGTAATTGTACAGTTTCGAAGTACGTTAAAACGCTTCTGTATTTTACGATAGAACCGAATTTTATTGTTGCTTTTTACAGTATAAACTTCACCGTCTATTCAGTGTTCGTGAGCGTCCTAGGCACTTCTACAGTGTCTGTGCGCATGCCCCTATTCAACCAGCGAGCGGTGCACAGCGTAGTTAGTAACTTACACATGCTTTACCAGTAAACTGTAAGCAAGTATCCAGCCTTGTCAGTGTGAGCATGCCTTCGACCATGCCTCCTGCTTCTTCTGCGGAGGTTCCTTTAGCTTATACGGCTGGCGCTCTTCTTACAAGGATACACACAGCTTCACCTGTACCCTTTAGCATTGCTGACCCGCATCCTCCTGCTTCGCGAGTTTGTCGGACACGAACAAAACTGCCTGTATATTGTCCCCTGCTGCAGTGGAAGTCGCTACCAGTCTAGCTGCTTCTTGCACTCGATTGCGAAGGGCGACGTCTTATTTCTGCTCATTGTCTTCTTACTTTAGCAAGTAATCGCTCAATACATGAGTTCTGTCACTGCCATCTTACTATTTCTACCGTTTTAACCAAATTACCCTATGCCAAACGCCCTGAGGCATCGTAATAATGGTACGATGTCCACGGTATCCATTGGATACCATAACGTTATTACGCTATGCTAAAGCTCTCTATTGACGTCACTACTTCCACATTGGAGCTTCTGATCCACATGGTTGCCATTGTCAAGGAGCACGGAAATGGTAGTCTTTGGGCTGCCAGCGCACATCTGTACAGTGGAACCCCGCCTTGTGGACATCCCTGAAAAGCGGACACCTCGATTATGTGGACACTTTCTAAAGTCCCAACGATTGGCCCTACTCTACCTGTATAAAGTTCCCCTTGAAATGCGGACACCCCATTATTCTGTATTGTGGACAGCGCCCTGTGCACCACCCTATACAACTCTGTTTAAACCTCACCAAATAATCCGGACATTTTGATCAGCTGCCAGAAAATGGCTGCTCTCCAATTTGCACCGCTACCTCTCACAAGTGACAGGAACAGCACAGAAGTTGACAAGTGCCACAAATCGTCTATACAAAGGGTTTTGAATGTGTTTTGATACGGGGAAGTTCAGCGCGAACAGCTACCCTTTAGAATCGTCTTCAGAAATGGTGCGTGAGTCGAGTACTCGAGCGAACTACCTCTACCTTTACAAGTTTGTCTTATTTCGATACTTTTTCATGCATACTACATGATTGTTTTAACATATGGGCATATAAGCCATACCTCTGAAATGCGGACACCCCTATAATCAGGACACTTCTCTTGTTTCCAAAGGGTGTCCGCATTATAGGGGTTCCACTGTAGCTGTATGCAAGGGGATTTCCCCTTGAAGCACTGCAAGTACTCGTATGCTATGAAAAGACACCATTTGCGCTAACTTTCTCCTTTGTTTGCGGCACATGGTACAAAGGCGCAAAAACCTTCATAGTGATCAAGTTTTGTACCCACTGTGCCTCTCTTATAGCTGCTGCGATTTGTCGATTGTGCTAGAGTATAATACCAGACCACGCACAATACACGCAACCATTGGATTTCTTGGTCTTGCTTACCTTATCGCATTGCTGTGGACCCCTTTGAAGTAGCATGGGCAGGAAGAAGAGACTGACACACCGAAAGCAGAAAGGTAAGCCATCTGAGGTGACCACGGTTAGCTCCCCTAAGCTGTCAAGCAGTTCCAGTGATGGTTAGTTGCTAGCTAGCCAGCATATATGTACCCTGCAAGACACCTGGCTATAGCTACGTATATCTAGTTTTGCAGTGAAGGTAAAGTAAAGTAACTGTTGTGGGCGCTTGCTCTTCAATGTTGCTACAAGGAGCTCATCAAAGACCAGTCGACTCACTGTCTCAGTCCAAAGTGGGTCGGGCATTGGCAGAGACAGGTCACGGTGGACCTGTCTCCACAGATCAGGAATTCGTTTTTGCTGAGCCTGATAGAAGGCCACAGACAATCGTTCCCTGCATCTTAGCTCTGTAGCATAGGATGTCTTTAAGTGCAAATCGATTATGCGGAGAGATCGGTAGCAAAACCGATCACCAGTGGTTTTAGCTCCTGCGTTGCTGTGGCTTCCCAGGAATCACTTCACCTCAACAGACTGCTGCCTTCCATGCTTGGAGAATGAGGTGGAATGAATTCCACCTTCGAGAGACTTCACAAACTGCAACAATGAGCTATAGCAATCGTGTACTGAGGAATCGACTAGTGAAGCGGCCATTTTCCGGATAACTATTCATTACATCATCGGATCGCGAGCTTCAACCTGTGACGTCACGCGTTTCCTATCCTGTTTTCTCCTCGCTGCATGTACAGCGTGGCTCTGAGTATGCTGTCAGGCTTGCTCAGGGCTACTTATTGAAATGCTACCTGCCCCCTCACCTTCCCTTCCTTCAGGGTGTTCATTGCTGTAGTGGTGACCTCCCTTTCGCTGGGCCGGGCTGCCTCCTTCGCTGGTGATGTGGACAAGGCCAAATTGGCGGCAGCACGGCTGTTCAGCTTGTTTGCTACTGTGCCCAGCATCGATCCTACCAGCGGAGCTGGAGAGAAGCCGGTGTGTGTGTGTGTGTGTGTGTGTGTGTGTGTGTGTGTGTGTGTGTGTGTGTGTGTGTGTGCGTGCGTGCGTGTGTGTCATAGTGTACGCTGTTATGTATGTAGTCACGGCTACTTCAATTGGATGTTTATCCATTGCACCAACCCTCATTCCTTGTCTCACACGTTCCCTTTCCTTCATTCTGTTCTGCTGTCTCCTTGTCCACAGACCAAAACCGAGGGCAGCATTGTCCTGGAGAAGGTGTCCTTCACCTATCCCACTCGGCCAGAGGCTCCTGTTCTTCAGTCACTCAACCTGACCATCCAACCAGGGAAGACTGTAGCATTAGTTGGGCCCAGCGGGTGTGGCAAGAGCACAGTGGTGTCTCTGATCGAGCGGTTCTACGACCCGGAAGGAGACAATATTGGAGCTATTAAGTTAGACGGCAAGGACATTCGCCAACTTAATGTGAAGTGGCTAAGGTCCAACATTGGCATTGTCAGTCAGGAGCCTGTTCTGTTTGACACAAGTATTGCAGAGAACATCCGTTATGGATGCAACGACCGTGAAGTGACTGACGCAGAAGTGGAAGCAGCAGCAAAAGATGCCAACATTCACTCCTTCATCACATCACTGCCACAGGTAAGGATACAAGACCTTGTAAATAGCAGCTGTCTGGTGTGAATGGGACAGTTCCACTCAGTGTCATAGCTTCATGTATAAAGATGTACCCTAACACGACAGCTGTTCATTCCAGTGTAGCCAACAGTTCTGTAGGAAGCAGTGAACTCAGGTTGTAGAGTGATGCTAATGTCCATTGACCTCTGCAGGGTTATAACACCAATGCTGGGTCCAGGGGCACCCAGCTGTCGGGAGGACAGAAGCAGCGCATTGCCATTGCCCGAGCTCTCGTGAGGGACCCCAAGATCTTGCTCCTGGATGAAGCCACTTCTGCTCTGGACTCGGAAAGCGAAAAGGTATGAAGATGTGGTTGACAGGCAGTTAATGTCTCCAGTTAGACATTGGCTGCAGGACTGAGAGTGCATGTTAACTCAAGAGGGGTGTTCGGTTTGCTAATCAATTTTGTAATGACATTTTTCTCCACTTTCAGGTTGTCCAAGAGGCTCTGGACCGTGCCCAGGAGGGCCGCACCAGCATTGTGATTGCCCACCGTCTGTCCACCATCCAGAACGCCGACCTGATTGTTGTGATTCACGATGGTAAGGTGCTGGAGAGCGGCACGCACACATCCCTGATGGAGCGGCGAGGTGCGTACTACCTCCTCAAGACCGTGCAGTCCGGGAACATGGGTGTGGGAGTGTCAAAGTTACGGGACGTCAGCTTGGCCGCAGACGCACGCGCTCAAATGCAGAGCCATGCTATCGAACCTGCTCCAAAGCAGTCCAGCCCCGAGAAAGAACCACCGAACCTTTCCAACCCTGAGAAAGAACCACTGGAACAGCCTATTCCTAACAATGAGGATGGAGTGGGGACAGAAGTGTGATGTGTCCTAACTCTTAGGTAGACGTAGGTATGAGGTCCTCTTAGCTGTGTTCTGGTTTGTGTTACTTTATACAGTTAGTATACGGCCCACCCCACTGCACATGGAGGACTGACTTTTAGTCTTAGGTTTTGGATGACTGCCAGTGCTACATTTGCTATTTAATATATTAAATTATAATGTTAATATACTTATATCTGTGTATAATGCATCATTTCCATTAATATTTAACTCACGACACTGTACTGAATTCATGTGCATATGTGTTGTGTAGAATTCACTGGTCATGATCAATAATCATACTGGGTTTCTATGGTGAATGGCAACAGTCGATGTATGTATGTAGCCTCCGCCTTTCATTGGCAAGTTGCATGGGGGAGGTGGAGGGGGACCTGCAGCTGGGGAGGATGAGGGGAGGGCTCCCTTGAGCTTCATTCTGATTTCACAAGACACTAAGGCACCCAGGAGGAGTCTTAGCAATTTCCTGTGTGGATAGGCAATGGAATGGAGTCACTGTTCATACACTTTGTCCTTACACCGCATGCAGGGCTGCAATGTTATCTTATGCATCTTCACCCTGAAGAAGACCAGAGCATCTGGTCGTAACGTCGGCAAGGTTTTCAACCCTGTTGTGAAGCTGGTATTAGAGAACCAACCCTTTCTGATGTCTGAGCCAGCTGAGAAGCCCTCACTTCAATGTTATAGGCCACTTGTTTCTTGGGAGCAGTATCTAATTACATGCACTGTGTGCCTTGAAAAGTCTTCCCAGTTTAACTGAGACAATCCAATCCAATCCACAACCATCCGTGGGCACTTGTAACTATGGCAACGTATTTTAAACTGTATGTATGTATTGTGTTTGCTCTGATTGAGGGTCCACCAAGGTGATTTATATTGTAACTATGACATTGTATGTTGTGTTATTTTGTCTGTAAGTGACCTCTTCATTGATTCATGCTTGTGATGTTTCATGAATTGACAGAAACAGAGGGGGAGAGGAGGGGGAGGGGAGGGGGAGGGGAGGGGTACCATGCATATGAATACATACATAATAACTTAATGGCCCTTGTGCCCCCTCACCATTGTTCTCTCCCCTCACTAGCTCTTACAAATCTGTCTACATTCATCTTGCAGCCTCTCCAGCACTTTAACACTCACCGCATATATGGCTGGTATTTCATGCACTATGGCAGTGTTACATACTACAAGCAGGCATATACTCATCTCTCATAGCCTCTCCAGCTCATTCACTCCACACACATGGCTGGTGCTTCATGCACTATGGCTACAAATCATTTGGCTTGCTCAGGCTCGCCCCACAGATGGAATGCATCTGCCTATAAGTAAGTATTAGCAAGAGTACATAAGAGATAAGAGTATGCATTGCAGCAACAGTAACAGTACTTTTCTAAAATGATGCAGCAAACGTCACACGTGGGCATGGTAACGCTACTTAATATTCTGATGTAATGCATGAATACTCAATACATTTGATCTGTACGTACTCAGCAATGATTGCGCAACTCTTCGGTTTGTTTGTTGGGAGTTTCAACAATGTCCAGGACACCCCTGCAGCGCCCACGAGGAAGGACCAATACAGCGTCAACTAGTGTTGCTCCTGAGTGACCCAAAATTGAAATCTACGCTAGCATTCATGCCATGCCTACGTGTGACGTGTTGCTGCGTCATTCTGTTATACGCGCAGGGATGGCGGTTGCAGAGTGTCTCAGTATGTACTCTTGGTATTAGTAATGGTACCCCCAGGAGGGATGTGGTACCCCCAGGAGGAATGTGGTTGATTTACAACTGATTTCAGAATGGTTGGCCAAAAGGCAAAAGGCAAATGGCATGACGTCAAGCAAATGGCAATACTGGACAATAGGAGTGATGCAATGGCAAGCAGTAAAACTAATAGTGACGTCACGCTTGGACGTTCTGCCATTTTGGCAGCCATTCTGAAATCAGCTGTATAAGCGAAGGCACGAAGTGCCCCGAGTGCAGAGTGTTTATCAATCAGCCACATCCCGACTGAGGGTGTCATAAGTGGTAATTTGTGAAACAAAGGGAAGCATGAGTGAATGTTAATTGTTCTTTTGCCAATTAAGGAAGTTGCTAGGGAAACGGGTCAAATCCATATAACAGCTACCCACAGTCTGAGAAGTGATGTGTGCAGTTAGCAGTGTCCAAATAAGATATCTACACCAAAAATTAGTTATAGTCACTTTAATTGGCACCAGGTAGGCTGAGTAATAAATTATAATTTAATTTAAAATAATAGAAATATCTACATAAGTAAGCATGCAAATAACGAAGTTCAAGAATGGTCAGGCACTAGAGTTCATTTGACAGCAGGCATACACCTTGGCAGCAGAGATGAAGGAGGAGGGTTGGGGGACGTTCTTCGGATTGGATGGTAGGGAATTCCATCTATGCCCCCCCTCCCCCCTGGAAGGCAAAGGTTTTTCTTCCAAACTCTGTGCGGACTTGTGGGACTTGAAGACCTCTGGTGACTGCATGTAGAGATGCTATGCATTAGGGACGGCTCTCTGATGAGAGCCTCCTCCTCCTGTCCCCAACATGCTACTTATAAGAGACATGCACAAAACCTGCCTCCAGATGATCCAGAAAGAACCATGTATCCCCCCTCAACAGAAAGATAAGAACCTCCCCCTGTGTACAAGAGTCTAATAAAGTGTTCAATCACTTCCTGACTGTTAGTTAGCAAGAATTTCATACCTCCTTTCATCTAATTTCATTTTATTTTGATACTTATATTTTTATTTGTTGTATCTCATAACATAGCTAAGCTGTCACATCATTAGTTGTCACACTGTAAGCTATGCCATATAAGAAGTCAGCTGTCAAAGTGTTCATCACCCTTTTTGCCTGGGAGGTTTCACTGACTCCACCTTGGCTGGTGAAGTCAGTGAAACCTCTGCCTAACTACCTGGAAGTAAGCTGTGGCTGGATGTGATATCACTATGTGTGGTATTGTACAGTACAATGAGGTCACATTCGCAGGGTCAATTACCAGGTGAATAGAATTTTGTGTGAAGCCAGACTATGTTTTCATTTCATCATAGCCAATGATTGACACCTTCTGTACACTGGAGAGTTAGTCTGGCTAGCTAGACCCTGAGCTAGACCGTTTAATTCGTAAGTGCCCACAGGGCGTGAAGGGGAGGGACCAGCACCAGAGGCTGGCATTGCGCAACATGTGATCACTAATAACTCGTATTATACTACCACGAATCGGGGTGATAGAATTCATGACTTTGCGGTTAGATCCTCACTCAGTCTATACTGGGTGAGGAATCAATGGCGTTTAATTTATCCTATCAAAAGTTGGAAAGAAAGGACATCATTTTATCCACACACCAACGTGATGCAATTTGCGCCGTGATGTAACCGTTCCCCTTCCACGCGCTGGTGCAGACTACGCAGGTGAGTGCACGTGGGCACTTCAGGCTATTGCGCAATAGCCCACAAGGTATAAATACTAGACCTGCTCTTTGGGCTGGCATGCGCCCTGTTTACTAATACGACTGCGATGGACGAGAAGACGTTAGAATCCTCTGCGCCTCTCGACGCCTCCAATGAATTGCGCCCGTCTGTGCCGGAAGAAGACCAAGATGGAGGCTCACCAAATGGCTCTCGCCGAAGCAGCTCGGAGGAGTCAAGCGTGGACGAGGACGAAGGAAAGAAGAAGGAAAGAGGAGACCTCGTTCCGCCATGGAAGATGGTAAGTTGACAGCTTGCTGTCAGCATCATAAAACATGTTCTCATATCCGTTCTGTCTTGCTCGTGCAGTTCCGCTTTGCCGATCCCCTGGACGCGCTGCTCATCTTCTTAGGGACCGTTGGTGCCATTGGAATTGGTGCAGCCCTCCCGGGTCACATGCTCCTCTTTGGAACCATCCTCGACAACATGATAAACTACGAGCTCCTCTCGACAGAATTGGTGCCTGGCCTCCTTTACGCTCAACAGAACTGCACACCGCTGACATCAGCCTTTGAACCTGGCCAAGCCGGGCATTTCTGCAATCCAACCGTCTCAAACTCCTCCACTATGCCGATTGACAACCCAGTGAACCCACTGGAGGCGACTGTGGCTGGTTTGAGTAACGCTCTGTTTGGTACTCCTTCTGCCCTCCCCGCCAGCTATACCGATAATTTGGGTGTCCTGGTATTTTCGTTGCAGAGTAAGAATCAGTCTTTGCTGATGAACTGCTCTTCTGATATGAGAGCAGACATCATCTCCGCTGACAGGCAGAGTGGGAGCATGTCCTTCATGCAGCCACTTGACGATGCCTTCTTTGAGGTTATGACTTACTACAGCTTGATATACCTGGCTATAGCTGTGCTGACCCTTCTGCTTGGGTATGCACAGAGTTCCTTCTGGAACACTGCTGCCTACCGCCAAGGGTTTAGGATTCGGCGAAGATTCTTTGCATCTCTCATGTACCAAGACATCTCGTGGTATGACACAATAAAGTCAGGAACACTACCCACACGGCTGGCAGAGTGAGTGGTGTGTGCAGTGTGTGGGTGCTAGTGTGCAGTGAAGAGTGCTGGTGCGGGCATATACCCTGGAGTGCATGTGGTGTGGGTGTGTCCCGACGTTTCACTGTGGTGGAGAGGATATTAAGGTGGTAGGTGCGGCTCCAGGGACCTGTTTGATTGCTTTCATTCTTGGTCCACTTGTACACTAGTTAGACCCCTTTCAAATTATGCCTTTTCTTTTCAAAAACATTCAATACTTTTAGAGATATAAGGTAGAAGAATTGTTAGTAATTAATAGTTCGCACCCACAATGTTATCATAGCACCTTATTTTAATTGATTTGTGGTTAGTTGTTTGTATAACACCTAATACTGCTATGAAGTGAACCACGGAAGGTAAGGTAATGACTGTACTCGTCTTTAGGAAGAACATGCATGGAAGCGCTGAGGTCTTAATTGCTTGCTCAGGCAGACTAAACATTGTAGAAGAGCTTCACAGATGGTACTGACGGCAACTATGAGCAATCACTGTTCTAAAGTGTTGCGCTGACAAGATTTTGCTCCCTCGCTGTCATCATCGAGGTGTTGCAATTGAAACCATTTTTGCGCTATGTTCGTTTTGTTTGCAGTTGCTTGTACAGGAAGGCTACGATGTGCATCTCAACTGCACGGCAGTGATTACAGATACACGCAATTACTAAGTAAATGCGGCGCTTTTCGTTTGAGTATTACTGACAGCGCTCTCACATAGCCAGATTTACTGCTATCTTTAGTAGCTGCCGTTAGAGCATGGGTAAATGCATTGTCTTGCTATGTAGCAGGTTTGGTATCTCCAGGGCTTTCTGGTCAGAAATGATTCCAGTTTTCTTGGGGGCAACTAGGACTTCAGTGTACTTCAGGGGTGTCGGAAGCACTTTTGAAGTGCAGCGGCTCAAGTACTGCTGCTTTGTGCTTCTGAATTTGAAGAGGAGGTGGCCATTGCAACTGAATGCTGTCCTTTTCATTCGCTAGCTGCATGTGGATGGGCAGTCCACAAATTTTGGCTGTTTTACACGATTCCGCTAACCCTGTCTACGTCACTGATTGTGCAATCGAGAAAATTGAGGTTATAGTCGGCAAAATTGAATAAGGCATTTGCAGTCCTGTTGTCTCAGGTAAGATTCAGAATGCTATATAAAGGAGATAAATAGAATTTTTGGAGGCACTGACTAAAAGTGGGGCGGCCATGGCCACTGAGGCCGCTATGGTTCTGACGCCCCTGTACTTAATTATTGATTGTCTCATTATAATAGATTGCACAATCAATCAAATGACAATGGTCTGACAAAGTCATGTCAATGAAATATGAAAAGATCAAATTCATAGGAGAAACAAATATGAATCAGTAAGGGTTGGTTCTCTAATACCAGCTTCACGCTTGAAGCTGGTATTAGAGAACCAACCCTTACTGATGCCTGAGCCAGCTGAGAAGCCCTCACTTCAACAAGTATGAAGTTATAGCATAGCCACACCCACCACCAAATAAGGTGGTGGGTGCACCTAAGTATCAGACCTAAACATTCATAGGAAAAAATGCCATAAAAATGATTTGTGGTTAACCACAAATCATGTGCATAGCACGTTTTGCCCTACATAACGATATTCATACAGCGGGGGAAGAACACTGAAGAAACTCCAGGCTCTCTGTCTCTTTGCTGTGGAAACTTCTTTTGAAGTTTCCAGAGCAAGGAGATGGCTTGTGGGATCGCACAATGTTTTCCTGGTGCAGTGGTTTCCTGGTTGGCCTATTTCCTGTAACATTACAGGAAATGCTTTCGTACTATGAGTGATGTGCTTCCTGTAAAAGAGACTAGAAGCCCTACCAGCATC
Source organism: Ianthella basta (assembly GCA_964019415.1). Taxonomy (NCBI): domain Eukaryota; kingdom Metazoa; phylum Porifera; class Demospongiae; order Verongiida; family Ianthellidae; genus Ianthella; species Ianthella basta. The sequence continues at coordinate 409,885 of OZ025875.1, read as the reverse complement.
GTACAAGGGAAAATGGCCACACCAAGCAGTGCAAACTGTCATTATCGGGGACCTGTTTAACACAGTTTCTTAGGAAAGGGAGCCGCATGATATGTAAGAAGAGTTGCTAGATGTGGTTAATATATGTTAAACCTTTAACAGTTGTTGCAATTCGCGATTCGTAAATGACCAGGATTTCAAAGTGCAAAACAGTGTTATTGCAAGCGTCCCATTTGATGTGTTACACACACACACTGATATCAGCCATGCATCAGCCCATGTGTTACCATGATGACAGCAAACTGATGTAATAATGTTTCTGTTTATAGCTCTGTCCCTTGCTGTGTGTTGCCTCTACCCTTGGCCTCTGTTTGCAGTGATGTTGAGAGGATACAGAGCGGGATTGGAGAGAAGATCGGTATCTTCCTGCAGTACTTCACAACTTTCCTCCTTGGCTATCTTGTGGGGTTTGTGACAGGTTGGAAGCTGACTCTTGTCATCATCTCCATCGTACCTCTCTTGTTGGTGCTTGCTGTGATTCTTACTACGGTGAGATGATCATCTGTTTGCGTTACCACTGATTGATAGGCTGATGTGAAATGGTTGATCAGTCCATCAGTGATTGTTCTTGATGATTCATCTTAGTGCTCCTGCTATGAACTAATTTTGCAGATTGTTGCCCAGCTGGTCAAATTTGAGCAGAAGAACTATGCTACTGCAGGAGCCATTGCCGATGAGGTTCTCTCTGCCATCAGGACAGTGGCCGCCTTTGGGGGGGAGGACAAGGCAGTGGAGAGGTGGGCGGGGAGGGAGGTGGGGCAGCGGTAGGCAGACGAGTGTCAGTTGGGTAGGGTAGTAGGGAGGGTGTTCAGCGTCCTCTTCTGTTATAGCCTGAACGCCAGTGCAGTGGGACATGTCCAGTCCGTTTACACAACGTGAACCTTGAGGTATTCGCACCTTGAGGTGTGAATTTCTTCTGTTGCCATGACTACGTCTGTACTGCATGTGATGTGTGTGTGTGATTTGAGATGCTTGAGAAATCGAACATCATATCTGGCAGTGGCAAGAAACAAAATTTCAGAGGACAAGAATGAGTTTTTGTCAGAGGAAAACAGAGCTGTCTTCTTCATCTCAAACTGCCAGGGGATCAATGTTTCAACCCTTCTACAAAGGTATCTCGCACTTCGAACTCAGCGAACGTTGAATGATGTCATATGCTTGGCATCTCTTGCTTCTGTTTATATGGCAGGTCATGATATTGTCATGCGACCTTGGCTGCTTGGCAGCCAGGTGACGAGTACGGCCACTAAATCGCTTACCAGACTTTTGTATGAAGGATAATTGTGCGCTGAAAGCTAAATTGGCAAGTAAAAGATACGATCTAGTGATCCCATGTGTGAGATTTTTGCATTGGGTCTCTGTGTAAAGTTGCAGCGTGTGCAGTGCATGAACGTGTGTGAAATATTCAGTTGCACTGATGTAACTTTGTGACTGGTTGGTTTACAAAAATCCCCCGCATGGAAAAGTTAGATGGTACGTTTCTGCACTTATCTATGTTTTTGCTTTGCCTCTTAACCGTCTTAAAAAAGGACTGGTTCCGTAACAGTGACGTTTCTCACTTCACAGAATGAATAGCAATGAATATAAGACATTTGCATAAAAAAGAAAGTTCGGGCTTATAGATACTCTACTGACACATGTGGTGGTGGCTACTGTAACTTGCATTGGTGGTGGCTGTCAATGACTCCTGTGTATTTCACTTCTGTTTGCAGGTACGGCAAGGAGTTGGTCCGGGCCCGCAGGGTTGGCATCTTCAAGTCCTTCCTGGAGGCTGCACTGCTTGGCCTGCTTTACCTTGTCTTGTTTTCTGGCTATGCATTGGCCTTTGGGTAAGTCTAGTGAGGTTGTGGTTGTGCAAAGAGACATGCCAAACATCTACACTGCTACCCATTCCTCCTTTGCAGCTACGGTTCTGTCCTCATTGCGAACTGTGAGAACATGGCAGGTGATATTGTGACCGTGTTCCTGTCTGTGCTCATTGGGACCTTCTCCTTGGGGAACGCACTGCCAGAACTAGACACTTTTGCCTCTGCAATGGGGGCTGCTTCATTCATTTACAAAGCTATTGATAGGGTGAGGACACATGACCTGTTTATCACATGACTATCACATGAAAGTCACATGACCATCACAGGATGTCACATGGCTGCTACAGTGTGACAATATAGCATTAACATTTTATCTTGAAAGTGTGTAGTGACGATTCGGCGTCCAGTAGATGAAGCGACTATGAACACATCGGGCACAGGTGGGGGACACGATTTCAAATGGTTGGGCTGCTGCTGTTCAGCTCTGCACCATGTTCAACACTAGAAGTGCATGCAAATCCCTTTGGACTGTTCCTTATTATTTCGTACTGTGCCCCGAACCATTTTGTCTCGCAACTGTTACACCGTATAGTGGGAAAATTTCGCGGAAGGAAATTTTATGATTTGTTCAAACATTTTGGCCAAACATTTCATGGTTTTAATTGCGCGATTTTGAACTTCCAGAAGATCTCTTTGGCAGGCAAACTACTTAGTTGAAGGGAATTTTCACGCACAGTACAGTAACATGGCACTTAAATGGATAAATCATTTCTGTGCTATGTGGTGGCCATCTTATTGTGACGTTAGCATTAAATTATAATGATAGGGGAGAAATTTTGCGAAGGAAAATTTTGCAAATTTGGTCAAATCACGAAAATTGCAAACATTAAATCTTGCTCGCTATACGATATTCTAAAACAGAACAAAACAGACAGATCGTAGAATGGTTAACCTTTCCATAAAAATTGAATAAAATGTTAACATTGTATTGCCACATGACTGCCATGTGTCACATGACCATAGCATGCTCTGCACCCACATAAAATGTAGTTTGTCTCCACCTGCTCTGCTCTGTCCTCCAGGTTCCACAGATTGATTCTCGCAGGGAGGGTGGGGAGAAGCCTAAGGAGTTGAACGGAAACATTGAGTTCAGAGGAGTTCGGTTCAACTACCCTGCCAGACCAGAGGTGGAGGTGTGTTGCTACATGCCACACTACACACGCACACAACACACTTCTAGGCCTCATCCTCTCTCATTCCACTAGATCTTGACTAGCCTCAACTTCACTGCCAGTGTGGGGCAAACCCTTGCATTAGTGGGCCCCAGTGGGTGTGGCAAGAGCACAGTGATCCAGCTGCTGCAGAGGTTCTATGACCCCAACGACGGCCAGATCCTAATTGACGGAAGGGACATGCGGGACTACAACCTCAAGTGGCTGAGAGAGCGAATAGGAATTGTCAGTCAGGAGCCAAACCTCTTTGCCACCACCATTGCAGAGAACATCCGCTACGGAAGAGAGGGCGTGACCCGAGAGGAGATTGAGGCAGCAGCCAAGGCAGCCAACGCCCACGACTTTATCATGTCTTTGCCAGAGAAGTACGAGACTCTTGTTGGGTCCAGAGGCACCCAGATGTCTGGAGGACAGAAGCAGCGCATTGCCATTGCCCGAGCTCTAGTGAGGGACCCCAAGATCCTTCTCCTGGATGAAGCCACTTCTGCTCTGGACAACGAGAGTGAAGCAATTGTACAAGCTGCCCTTGACAAGGTACACCCACAAACACATCATGGGTTAGAGTTAGGGTAGGGATGCATGGATGGACTGACCTGTCTCCACCCTCCCTCACCAGGCTCGTAGGGGTCGCACCACCATTGTGATTGCCCACCGCCTGTCAACCATTCGGACAGCCAATGTGATTGCTGGCATTAAAGGAGGCCAGGTGGTGGAGCAGGGCACACACAGTGAGCTGATGAGGCAAAACGGTCTGTACTGTGAGCTTGTGACAGCACAGACGACAGAGCAGGAAGCAGAGCAGTCTGACGGTGAGTGCTGCAGGGGAGGGGGGAGGGAAGGGCATGTGGAGGGTTGAGTGAGTGTAAGCTGTGTAGTAATGTGACTAATTACCAATCAGATACAAGGGATATCAATAATGGAGTTGTTTGCTTTCCAACATTGGCTCACTCTCTTCATCTGTAAAAGAAACAGCCTTTATTCCTAACTCCACGTCAGTTGAGGTCTCTTGCAAATGGGCAAGGGTAGCAAGATGGAAAATAGATGTTTTATGATGGCCTTTATCAGGGCTGTGCTCTTTATGTTCCTGTTCTCCTTCCACAGATGAACTTGCTGGCTTCAAGGCAGCCCTGGAGAGACCGAAGAAGCTCTCACTGAAGAAGCTCCGCAAGAGGAAAGGGTCTCGCAGTGCTGGCACACCGACCACACCTTACACTCCTGGTCGCACCCCCTTCAGCCCCACAGGGTCCACCCCTTATACTCCTGGCAACGTCCGCTACACTCCCTCAGGGTCAACCCCCTACTCACCGAATGAGCGTGGTATTCAAGAAGAGCAAGTAAGATTTGCAATGAGTCTTACCGAGTGCCTGAGTGAAGGCAGTCCTGTGTTGATGTGCTCTCCTCCCCCTCCCCTAGTCACAGGAACAAGTGGCTGCACAAGATGAAGACCCAAGCACACCTATGCTTGAGTACAAGGGGGAGGGGCCTGGGGACGGTGGTCCGGCTCAAAGGCACAAGCCCATGGGCATGTCTCGCTTCATGAGCAAGATTCGCTTTCAGAAGAAGGAGGAGGGTGACGAGGACCTGCCCTCGGTTCCTTGGTTAGAGCTGATCAAGCTGAACCTGCCCGACCTGTACTTGGTGATCCCAGGAGTGCTAGCCGCTGCTGTCATTGGAGCACTCTTCCCTACTTTGGCTGTGGTCTTCTCGGGCGCTCTTGAGGTACATTAGTTCGCCCTCTGAAGGAAGTTATATCATGTGTTGATTATTGACAGTGCTCCTCTAACCTCCATCAACACCCTCCCTCTCCCTCCCACCCCACACAGAGTTTTGGTAGCACCGATCGTGATGTTGTCCTGAATGGGGGCTTGGTGTACGCCCTTGCCTTCCTTGGCATTGCAATTGGTGCTGGCGCCTTCCAGTTTATTCAGGCGTTCACCCTTGGGGTAGCTGGCGAGCGACTGACAAAGAGGCTGCGTTTCAGAGCATTCAAATCCATGATCAAACAGGACATAGTGTGGTTTGATGACCGGAAAAATGCCCCTGGTGCCCTCACTGCTCGGCTGGCAGTGGATGCAACCGAAGTGAAGGGGGTAAGTTGCTGCAGTCTACCTTGGAGTAGCAGACATCGAGGTGCATCATGCTGTCAATTCTTGCTCCCTTCCTTCCCCTCCTCTAGGCCACTGGGCTCCGCTTGGGCACCATCATGCAGGTGGTGTCTGGTATTTTGGTTGCCATCATTGTAGCATTTGAGGCTGCCTGGCATTTGTCACTGGTGATTATGGCGCTCATGCCATTTGTGGTCATCGCTCAGTACTTCCAAGTACGCCTACAGAGGGGACAGGAAATGAAGAACAAAGATCGCTTTGAGAGCACTGGGCAGATCTCAACTGAGTCTATTGAGAACATTCGCACTGTACATGCCTTTGGACTGGAGGAAAGATGCATTGCATCCTACTACGATGTCCTCAGGAGCCCTGTCAAGTGAGTGTTAACCAGCACACACTCCATACCAGCACACCAGCACACTCACTCTGTCACACTAGCACACACCATACCAGCACACCAGCACACTCACTGTCACACTAGCACACTCCATACCAGCACACCAGCACACTCACTCCATCACACTAGCACACACTCCATACCAGCACACCAGCACACTCACTCTGTCACACTATCACACTCCATACCAGCACACCAGCACACTCACTCTGTCACACTGGCACACACTCCATACCAGCACACCAGCACACTCACTCTGTCACACTATCACACTCCATACCAGCACACCAGCACACTCACTCTGTCACACTATCACACTCCATACCAGCACACCAGCACACTCACTCTGTCACACTGGCACACTCCATACCAGCACACCAGCACACTCACTCTGTCACACTATCACACTCCATACCAGCACACCAGCACACTCACTCTGTCACACTATCACACTCCATACCAGCACACCAGCACACTCACTCTGTCACACTGGCACACTCCATACCAGCACACCAGCACACTCACTCTGTCGCACTATCACACTCCATACCAGCACACCAGCACACTCACTCTGTCACACTGGCACACTCCATACCAGCACACCAGCACACTCACTCTGTCACACTAGCACAGTCCATACCAGCACACCAGCACACTCACTCTGTCACACTAGCACACACACCACACCAGCACAGCCCTAGTACCTCCTACATCAACTCGGCAGGTGGTCCATTGTCGGAGTGTTGATGCAAGGTGTTGTGGCAGGTCTTGTGCAATCCGTTACCTACGTAATGTACACAGTCGGCTATGTGTTTGGAGCTTGGTTGATGACACAGAGACTAGCCACTTATGACAATGTGTACAGGTGAGTGAGGAAGGAGGGGGGGGGGGGGGGGGGGGAAGAGGAAGTACAGGGAGTAAAGGAAGGAGAGAGTTTGAGGAGAGAGCATAAAAAGTGAGCAGAGTCAGAGAGAGTGGAGGAGGGAGGGCCTGGTAGGACTGAGAGGAAGAGGGAGGGAGGAGGGGAGGGGATAAAACAAATGGAAGGAGCGGAAGAAGGCAATTTACGTTGTATGTGCACAGCGTTATGGTTCTGAGTATGCTGTCAGGCTTGCACAGGGCTATTTATTGAGTGAAGTGCTACCTGCCCCCGTCACCTCCCCTTCCTTCCCTCAGGGTGTTCATTGCTGTAGTGGTGACCTCCCTTTCGCTGGGCCGGGCTGCCTCCTCTGCTGGTGATCTGGACAAGGCCAAATTGGCGGCAGCACGGTTGTTCAAATTGTTTGCTACTGTGCCCAGCATTGATCCTACCAGTGAAGCTGGAGAGAAGCCGGTGTGTGTGTGTGTGTGTGTGTGTGCGTGTGCGTGTGTGTGTGTGTGTGTGTGTGTGTGTGTATGTGTGTGATAGTGTACACTGTAATGTATATAGTCACAGCTCCTTCAATAGACCAGTTGCGTATAAGTGTTAAGGAATGCAGTATGTCATAATTGCATATGATGTCATTACTGGTGGCAGTTTAATACATCGAAAAGATAGGCAAAAAGGTGTTGCACCGGCAGCCTCGTGCGCTTCGTGCCGAATGTTCCCATTTAGATGGCTTGGCTGAATGGTTCGCACGAATACGCACGTGACGGTCATTGATTGAGGTTGATACAGCTTACGCTCGCTGAGATTGAGACTCGTGAAAGGTGACTTGCCGGCAAGAATGTGGCAAACGAGTCTTCTCGACAGATTTACGACACTTCTGGACACAGAATAGCTTCTAGTTGAACTACCACCTACAAAGTAACAAGGTTAGCTACATGTAGCGATGGTAAAGCAAGGGTGCGGGTCATAGCCTTATTAGCCGTTACTCGCCGTATAGTACCACTCCAGACGTCTCCATCTCGGTGCCTGCTGTGGTGCTTTCGCCGAAATCACATCAAGAAGTCTCGTCTCATTCACCACATTCTGATCACTCATGTTGGTGAATCCCCCTTCACGAGTCTCAATCTCGGCAACCGTATGCTTCAGCAACTTTAATCAACGACCGTCAGGTGCATATTCGTGCAACCATCTAAATTGGGCCATCTAAATGGGAACACTTGGCACGAAGCGCTCGAGGTTTCCAATGCAACACCTTTTTTCCTATCTTTTCAATGTGTTAAGCTGCCACCAGCGATGACGTCATGTGCAATTTATCACCTTAACCACAACTTTCCTGAGTTACACGCAACTGGTCTATTGGATGTATATTAATCGCAGCAAGCCTCATCCCTTGCCTCACCTGCTCCCTTCCCTTCATTCTGTTCTGCTGTCTCCTTGTCCACAGACCAAAACCGAGGGCAGCATTGTCCTGGAGAAGGTGTCCTTCACCTATCCCACTCGGCCAGAGGCTCCTGTTCTTCAGTCACTCAACCTGACCATCCAACCAGGGAAGACTGTAGCATTAGTTGGGCCCAGCGGGTGTGGCAAGAGCACAGTGGTGTCTATGATCGAGCGGTTCTACGACCCGGAGGGAGACAATATTGGAGCTATTAAGTTAGATGGCAAGGACATTCGCCAACTTAATGTGAAGTGGCTGAGGTCCAACATCGGCATTGTCAGTCAGGAGCCTATTCTGTTTGACGCCAGTATTGCAGAGAACATCCGTTATGGATGCAACGACCGTGAAGTGACTGACGCAGAAGTGGAAGCAGCAGCAAAAGATGCCAACATTCACACCTTCATCACATCACTGCCACATGTAAGGATACATACAAGACCTTGTAAATAGCAGACATCTGGTGTGAATGTGAGTGTTGTGGTTTCATGTATAAAGATGTACTCTAACCACGACAGCTGTTCATTCCAGTGTAGCCAACAGTTCTGTAGGAAGCAGTGAACTCAAGTTGTAGAGTGATGTTGATGTCTATTGACCTCTCCAGGGTTATGACACCAATGTTGGGTCCAGAGGCACCCAGCTGTCGGGAGGACAGAAGCAGCGCATTGCCATTGCCCGAGCTCTCGTGAGGGACCCCAAGATCCTTCTCCTGGATGAAGCCACTTCTGCTCTGGACACAGAGAGCGAAAAGGTACAAGATGTGGTTGACAGGCAGTTGATGTCTCCAGTTAGACATTGGCTGCAGGGCTGAGAGTGCATGTTAACTCAAGAGAGGTGTTCGGTTTGCTAATCAATTTTGTAATGACATTTTCCTCCACTTTCAGGTTGTCCAAGAGGCTCTGGACCGTGCCCAGGAGGGCCGCACCAGCATTGTGATTGCCCACCGTCTGTCCACCATTCAGAACGCCGACCTGATTGTTGTGATTCACGATGGTAAGGTGCTGGAGAGTGGCACGCACACATCCCTGATGGAGCGGCGAGGTGCGTACTACCTCCTCAAGACTGTGCAGTCCGGTAAAATGGGTGTGGGAGTGTCAAAGTTACGGGACGTCAGCTTGGCAGCAGACGCACGCGCTCAAATGCAGAGCCATGCTATCGAACCTGCTCCAAAGCAGTCCAGCCCCGAGAAAGAACCACCGAACCTCTCCAACCCTGAGATAGAACCACTGAAACAGCGTGATGAGGGTGGAGCGGAAACAGAGGTGTGATGTGTCCTAACTGTTAGGTAGACATATATAGATCATCTTACATAGCTGCATTCTGGTTTTGTGTTACTTTATTCAGTTTAGTATATACTTTGTATCAGTGTATAGTGCAACATTTTTGTTACTGTTTAGCTCATGACACTGTACTGAATTTATATGCATAACTAGAGTACAGATAGTACGTACATGTACCCCACATGCTAATGTGCAGGCATTGGATGAACTGCTATGAATGTGTAATGTGTAGAAACATGAGTGTATGTATGTATCCATCTCTAACTAGCTGCATACTATTTGAAGTTGTGTGTGTCATGTATTGTCTATAGTGGAAGTGGTTGTGTGTGATGGGGCAATGTGTACGTTGATACATGTCCATATGCACACGTGTCGTGAGAACCATCTGTTGCATTTGAGGAGCAACTATTGTTTGATAATCAAAAGTCTAGCCTCCCCTCTGTTTAAAACTGGCCATAGATCCCGTTGCCATGGTAACGTATGTCTAAACGATTTTAAATCGGAGAGAAGCATTCCAATTGCTTTGCACGTGATTATAAATCCCATAGACGTACGTGGCGGGCAGAGTGCGCGTGACGATAAATCCCGTACACGTACGTTGCGGGCAGAGTGCGTGACGATAAATCCCGTACACGTACGTTGCGGGCAGAGTGCGTGACGATAAATCCCGTACACGTACGTTGCGGGCAGAGTGCGTGACGATAAATCCCGTACACGTACGTTGCGGGCAGAGTGCGTGACGATAAATCCCGTACACGTACATTGCGGGCAGAGTGCACGTGAAGTGTATATTGACGTCATCACTGCCATTTTGTATATACACATGTACATATACCCCAGTCAGTCCATTTTGATGGTCCTCGCACCGAGCATATACCCAAGTATACACCACCTCTCTCCACACACACACACACCAAGCACAGATACACATGATAGTGGTCATGCATAGCAGCGTTACCCATGGCAGTTGTGATACAATCACATGCCACAGCATACATATTCTCTCTCCCCAGTCCTCTTCACACACACATTCAGTCACACACAGCCACACATGAATGCACAAGCACACACATGCACAAACACGAACACAAACACACACACACACACTGGTGGCTGCATGGTATTTAGGACTGCCATTGGCAACTCTGCCCTTGTCCGCTCTGGTATCAAATCCTCACTGCCTGCTGGGGATGGCACTTTCGCCTGCATCTTGATTTGGTCTGTGCACACACACACACACACACACACACGCTGGTGGTTGATGTTTCGGACTGTCATTGGAAGTGTTCTTGGCTGTGATTATATGCATGGTCAGTTCTGAACGGAGCAAAGGGGAGCCACTTACATCCGAGACTGTTGCTTCTAAATATGTATGCCAACATGAGGTATGAGATATGCTCATCCCAGTCCCTTTGGTAGTCCACAAACGTGGCTAGCTGGTCCTCGATTGTTCTGTTGAACCTCACTACCATGCCATCTGATTGTGGGTGGTGGGCTGTAGTTCTTGTCTTCTGAATGCCCAGCAATTGGCACATCTCGGTAAACACTGCTGATTCGAAATTGCGGCCCTGGTCTGAGTGGATGAGGAGTGGAACACCAAACCTGCAAACAACGACCTCCTTCACCAGCAATTCAGCCACAGTACAAGCTTCTTGGTTTGGCATGGGAAAAGCTTCTCAAATTGCAACTAGTAAGTGTCCCATGGGATGCTCCTGTCAAAGGGTGCAGGCTTCAGGATATATAGCTGCTGCAGCCGGTCCTGGATAGCCATCAGGGTGAATCTGACTTAAAGTGTCAGTTTCCAAGTCCTGCTTAGGTGGGAGTTGCATCTCTTGCTGCATGCATGGTCTTCTGTCCCTCCATCAGGTGCATTCTTTTCCATCTGATACTGTCTTCTCTCCATGTCTTCTGAGTCAACTGCTTTTCCATCAGGAATTAACTTGATCTGCTGACTCTGTTCAACCAGCTTCTGCATTAGCAAAGCCATTTGTTCCTCCATGCGAACTGTGGCGCGAGTACCAGTGCCCATCCCACTTCTGACACCAGTGTTGTGTTCGCAGGCACCGTAAGCGTACAAAGTGGACACTTGATTGTTTGTGGGTGACACAAAGTACCTAGTGGTACATGTACATTAAATTGCACAAATAGCATACTTAGTTTGAGGAGGTCCTCCCACTGTACACAACATACCATCAGGCCAAACTGTTTCCTGGGTAGCCATATATGTACTTAGATAGCTCGTAGGATTCCAAGTAAACTCTCATCTTTGCATATAAATTTCTTCAAAGTCTCTTAATCTATCAGAAATGATGTGAACAACACTGTGGATACTGGTGTCAGTGTGAATGTCACACTAAAGTAATGGTGTGAGCACTGAGTGGTGTGACAGTCACACCATATTATTAACAGTGAATACAATGTGAATTATGTATGCAGCATATGTTCAATGTTGAAAGATGATAACACATTGGTTATTGCAAAAGGCTGTAAATACAAGTATTTTGAGTTAAAAACTAAGGGGGTTGCCACCCCAACTCGAAAAACTTGCTCCCTTCGGTTGCTGCTCTGTCACTTACCATAGGTAAGCCTGACATTGTGTCAGGGAATGATGGAGGGAGTGAGATAAACATGCAACACACGCACACACACACACACACGCACACACACACACACACACACACACACACACACACACACACACACACACACACACACAGAGAGTGGGGGGGGGGGGGGGGGGGAGAAAGCTTCAGCACAGACAGACACACAACTGCTTACAGCACATGCATTTACAGAAACATAATGTACGTACCAAAGAACCCACGGTCGCCAGAGTAGCTTAGAAGGCTGCGCGCTAAGCATTTCAACGCTACAGACAATTGGAAACTGTTAGAGTGTGCAATTCACGACCCTCACCAGTTTCTACGTTACTCCAGTCATGTGTTTCAGGCAGCGGAGTGAAGGCCTCCAAGGCGGCCTGCCATTATCGAAGAAGACGCGGGGATAAGTCCGGATGTCCTGTTGGGCGCTGTCCCGAAGCTGTCTCCGTGCCCATCGACCGTGCTGTAGGAGTTTGTTCCACAATTAGCGGCCGAAGAGGACTTCTAAAGTTTGCTATTAAAGAACGACTTTTGGAAGCTGTGAAAGTCCCTTGGTCAGGAAACAACACATAGCTAGCTACACTAGCAAAAGCAAACCAAAGTTTGCTAAGAACGGCGTGGCTGCACGTATTATATAGCTACCCGTAACATGAAGCCATACGACAAATCGCAATTTGAACAAGGAGACGCGGGGATAAGTCATGAAACAATATCGGGAGGGCATATAGTCAGACGTCACGTGACCGCTCCTCACGACGCCCCCGACTAGAGGACATATTTGCTGACCGTCAGATTTTGGCAAAGTTATCAGTGCGTTACGCGCGTTATGTAACATATTATTATACTCGTTGTGTAACATATTACGCACGTTATGTAACATTTTACGCAAGTTATGTAACAATATTATTACGCGCAATGTCGTAAAATAATTTTGCTATAACAAATAAATTGGGGCGTGCGTGGGTACGGGCGCTAGTGCTCGCCTTCCGCGATCACACGCGCAGGCACAAGGTTCATAGCTACTTACCTCTCATAGCCTCTCCAGCTCATTCACACACCGCACACATGGCTGATGCTTCATGCACTATGGCTACAACTCGTTCGGATTGCTCAGGCTCGCCCCACAGATGCACTGCATCTGCCTAGTAAAAATGATAATAATTTTGCCACAGACGGCGTGCCATATTCCCGCGCCCGGCGCTTCCGTGCTATATGTCGATGTATTGTGCTAGGCCGTTGCAAGTACTACCAATACATGGCGACCATTCGCGAAAATAGAATTACTCTTCCAAGCGGCGATTCGCGAAATTTGGGCCCCGCTATAATTAGAGCTTACACGGTACGTGGGGGTATCCGCAGCTGTGGGCGGGACTACATGCTCCCTGATCACTGATGCAAACGAGATGGACGAGACGACGGTAGAATCTGCTGCTGCTCTCGGCGCCTCCAACGAATTGCGCCCACCTTTTCTGGAAGAAGACCAAGATGGCAGCTCACCAAATAGCTCTCGCCGGAGCAGCTCGGAGGAGTCAAGCGTGGACGAGAAAGAAGGAAAGAAGCGGAAAAGAGGAGATCTCGTTCCGCCATGGAAGCTGGTAAGTTGGCAGTTTGCTGTCAGCATCACGCAGCACGATGTATTATAGCCACCTTACTGCATAAGGGTAGCTACTGGTAGCGAGAAGTTATTGAGCGTAATCGCAGAGACTGGATTACACAATCAATCTATTTCCAGGACGTTACGGTCCGAGGACCTTTCTCAACTGGTACAATAAATTGATTGATTGTAAAATCCAGTCACTGCGATTACGCTCAATAATTCTCTCGGCCATCATAAAACATGTCCTCATATCCATTCTCTCGTCCTCGTGCAGTTCCGCTTTGCCGATCCCCTGGATGTGCTGTTCATCTTCTTAGGGACTGTTGGCTCCATTGGAATTGGTGCAGCCCTCCCGGGTCACATGCTCCTCTTTGGAACCATCCTCAACAACATGATCAGCTACCAGCTCCTCTCGAGGGAACTGGTGCCCAACTTCCTTTACATTCAGCAGAACTGCACACTCGCACCCGGACCGCTGACAGCAGCCTTTGAATCTGGCCAAGTCGGGCATTTCTGCAGTCCAACCATCAACATGGCTATCAATGCTTCAAACACCTCCACTACGCCAATTGTCAACCCACTGGACGAAATTGTGGCTGGTTTAAGTAACATTCTGTTTGGTACTCCTTCTGCCCTCCCTGGCGACTATTCCAATAACTTGGGTGTCCTGGCGTTTTCATTGCAGAGGGTGAATCAGTCTTTGCTGGTGGACTGCTCTCCTGATGTCAGAGCAGAAATCATCTCCGCTGACAGGCAGAGAGGGAGCATGTCCTTAATGCAGCCACTTGACGATGCCTTCTTTGAGATTGTGACCTATTACAGCTATGTGTACCTGGGGATAGCTGTGCTGGCCCTTCTGCTTGGGTATGCACAGAGTTCCTTCTGGAACACTGCTGCCTACCGCCAAGGGTTTAGGATTCGGCAGAGATTCTTTGCATCTCTCATGTACCAAGACATCTCGTGGTATGACACAATAAAGTCGGGAACACTACCCACACGGCTGGCAGAGTGAGTGGTGTGTGCAGTGTGTGGGTGCTAGTGTGCAGTGAGGAGTGCTGGTGTGGGCATATACCTGGAGTGCATGACTTGTGGTGTGTAAGCCTCACTGAACAAATCCACCCTACAACAAGAATGAATTCAAACTCAAACTCCAATGTAACAATACAACACAAAGTTAGTCAAGGAACACTTTGAATGAGGCAGCAAGAGCCTGCTTATGTGTTGGGAGTAGTGCTGTGGCAATGACACTGGGGATGATGAGGTGCCTCTGTGGGTCAAACTGCGGCCGCATAGACCAAATACATGGTAGATGCAGGTGGTAGTACACGTTGCCTAACCATGATTGTGATTTGTGTCAGATCATCATGACTTCGGCTTGTCTTTGCTCTTCACACTCATTTCCCTCAGAATCAGCCATAGTTCAACCATGCGCTACTATTGCTACTGAGCATGCTCAGTGCAACTCCAGTTATGATTCATCACCACCAGTAAGCAGTTCTGTATTGCAGTACCACCCAGGTGCCCAAGTGCAATGCCTATATATTACCACTCATTGATCAACCCTATGCCTTACATCATTGCAACGAGCAGTACCCCATTACATCATGGGTTAGCTGCTGAGCATGCTTTGTGCAATCATGCCTAAACCCTGCTCCACCCTGTCCATAGCTATCTGTGCTATCACTAGTTACACCAGTGCAAGCCAGGCATAGCGTACATGCTTCCTTCGATGTGCTCCTTGTGACTAAATTGTACAACTGAATATAAGGTGTGGGTGGCTTAGGGTGGATTTGTTCAGTGAGGCTTTTACATGGGTGGGGCTTATTTGTGGGTGGAGTTTGGCATGTGGGTTGGGCTTGATTATGGATTGGGATGACATTTCGGAGTATTTCCACCATTTCCGCCGTTTCCGCCATGCCACCGTTTCCCCCATGCCACCATTTCTCCTTGCCCATGTGTTACCATGATTACAGCAAACTGATGTAATAATCTTTCTATTCATAGCTCTGTCCCTCGCTGTGTGTTGCCTCTACCCTTGGCCTCTGTTTGCAGTGATGTTGAGAGGATACAGAGCGGGATTGGAGAGAAGATCGGTCTCTTCCTGCAGTACTTCACAACCTTCCTCCTCGGCTTTCTTGTGGGGTTTGTGACAGGTTGGAAGCTGACTCTCGTCATCATCTCCATCGTACCTCTCTTGTTGGTGCTTGCTGTGATTCTTACTACGGTGAGATGACCATGCATCTGCGTTACCACTGATTGATAGGCTGATGTGAAATGGTTGATCGGTCCATCATGCAGTGATTGTTTTTGATGATTCATCAGTTAGTGATGCTCCTGCTATGAACTAATCTTGCAGGTTGTAGCCAAGCTGGCTAAACTTGAGCAGAAGGACTATGCTACTGCAGGAGCTATTGCCGATGAGGTTCTCTCTGCCATCAGGACAGTGGCCGCCTTTGGGGGGGAGGACAAGGCAGTGGAGAGGTGGGTGGGGAGGGAGGTGGGGCAGTGGTAGGCAAATGTGTGTCAGTTGGGTATGGTAGTCACTAGTGGGGAAAGTGTTCAGTGTCCTCTTCTGTTATAGCCTGAACGCCACTGTACATTCCCACCACCAGCTGTCAATCACTCTGTGTCTGTCACTTCTATTTGCAGGTACAGCAAGGAGTTGGTCCGGGCCCGCAGGGTGGTCATCTTGAAGTTTATCGTGGTGTCGGCACTGGTTGGCCTGCTTTACCTTGTCATGTTTTCCTGCTACGCATTGGCCTTTGGGTAAGTCTAGTGAGGTTGTGGTTGTGCAAAGAGACATGCCAAACAATTACACTGCTGCCCATTCCTCCTCTGCAGCTATGGTTCTGTCCTCATTGCAAGCTGTGAAAACATGGCAGGTGATATTGTGACCGTGTTCCTGTCCGTGGTCATTGCGACCTTCTCCTTGGGGAGTGCACTGCCAGAACTGGAGACCTTTGCCTCTGCAATGGGGGCTGCTTCATTCGTCTACAAAATTATTGATAGGGTGAGGAGACATGACCTATTTGTCACATGACTATCACATGAAAGTCACATGACCACCACAGGACTGTCACATGGCTGCTATGGTATGTGACAATATAATGTTAACATTTTGTTTTGGAAGTACGAAGTGATGTCCAGTGAATGAACTGACTATGAACACATTGGGTGCAGGTGGGGGACACAATTTCAAATAGTTGGGCTGCTGCTGTTCACCTCTGCATCATGTTCAGACTGTCCATCTGTCCCGTTTTGAGCAGGACAGTCCTGATTTTGAAGTCCCAGTTCTGAGACCCGCATTACCTATGGTTGAAATGCTATTTGTCCCAAAAAACAGCCAAACCAACCTTCGTATGTTACGATAGTTGTTATCATAGCAATGAGTAAATAGCCTGTATTACAGTAAGTAACACTTTGTAGTCAAACATTCAAACACTAAACCTACACCTTCAAATATGCTGACTGCATTCCAAGATAGGCTGATGTAGACATCACTCCTAAACCACACGTGCTGGTCTCGTGCTATATACATTTGTGCAATTGGACTGGTGATTCCATGAAGCCACGTTTTTCTTGACAGCTGCTCAGAACCCATGCAGGATAGCCGATGTCTCAGTCTGCTCAGTGCTCCCAAGGAGTAGATTCAAATTCTGGTTCATGTACTGATGCTAGTGATGGTGAGGACCCTGATACTGACCGTGACAGTCACGACGATGAATTGCCAAAGAAAGAAGCGCCTTAAGCAGTATTGTTCCTTCTCATCAGCTTGGAAGATGACAAAGTTTTGATTGACGTTGGCGGAAGGAATATAAGGAAGTTGTTAGAGAGCATTCTTAGAGGCAATGATGGAGCCATGCGGACCCATCTCTGTTCCACTGTCACTGGAGATATGTCTGCATAATGGGTACTATAATTATCTTCATGGTTAGCTGTGTGTCCCTACTTGTGGTCACCCCCAGGTTGGACAGCGTGCATGTACAACACTACAGTACATGCAGATCCCTTTGCACTGCTCCTTATCATTCCATACTGTGCCCTGAACCGTTAATGTTTTCGCATTGCAACTGTTATATTCTAAAACAGAAGGATGGACCGTAGAATGTTGAATCTTTTTCCATAATTATGGAGCAAAACGTTAAGAAAAAGTACTTACCTCTGCATACAGGTTGACGAAAGGTTGGAGGTTTGCCACTGTGCTGTAAGGCCTGTTCGGAGAATTCCACTCCTCATCAGCAGCACTGGGCAGCGTCCAGATGTCACCAAGCAACCACGCTGTACGTGATTGGTCGGCGTCATCCATCCGCGCTGATGTTAAAACGTTGTTTTTATCCGAAAATACAGAGAACAGATTGTGGCAGGGGTAAATAAACTGTAACAAGAAAGAGACGTGGCTAGACCAACCCCATGTTGGATCATCACCACGATGCAAGGGGGCAACAACATCACTGCGAAGGTGTCCAAGTGCCATCTGGTCCCACGAAGGGCGCAACAGTAGGCAAGGCTGTCTGGTCCCACGAAGGGCGCAACAGTCAGCAAAAGAGAATTGACTCCGTCTAGCTGGAGTAAGTAAACGACAAGAAAAGGTACACCCTCGTGGTGATGTTGTTGCCCCCTTGCATCGTGGTGACGATCCAACATGGGGTTGGTCTAGCCACGTCTTTCTTGTTACAGTTTATTTACCCCTGCCACAATTCGTTCTCTGTATTTTCGGATATAAGCGACGTTTTAACATCAGTGTGGATGGATGACGCCGACCAATCACATACAGCGTGGTTGCTTGGTGACATCTGGACGCTGCCCACGAGGAGTGGAATTCTCCGAAAAGGCCTTACAGCACAGTGGCAAACCTCCAAACTTTCATCAACCTGTATGCAGAGGTAAGTACCTTTTCTTGTCGCTTACTTACTCCAGCTAGACAGAGTCAATTCTTTTTTGCTGACTGTTGTGCCCTTCGTGGGACCAGATGGCACTTGGAAACCTTCGTGGTGATGTTGTTGCCCCCTTACATCGTGGTGACGATACAGCATGGGGTTGGTCTAGCCACGTCTTTCTTGTTACAGAGCAAAACGTTACCATTATATTGTCACATGACTGCTACGTGTCACATGACCATAGCATGCTCTGCACCCACATAATGGTCTTGAAATGTATTTAGTCTCCACCCACTCTGTCCTCCAGGTTCCACAGATTGATTTTCGCAGAGAAGGTGGGGAGAAGCCTAGGAAGTTGCAAGGAACCATTGAGTTCAGAGGAGTTCGGTTCAACTACCCTGCCAGACCAGAGGTGGAGGTGTGTTGCTACACGCCACACCACACGCACACATGCAACACACTTCTAAGCTTCATCCTCTCCCATTCCACTAGGTCCTGACTAGCATCAGCTTCACCGCCAATGTGGGGCAAACCCTTGCATTAGTGGGCCCCAGTGGGTGTGGCAAGAGCACAGTGATCCAGCTGCTGCAGAGGTTCTATGACCCCAACGCTGGCCAGATCCTAATTGACGGAAGGGACATGCGGGACTACAACCTCAAGTGGCTGAGAGAACAAATAGGAATTGTCAGTCAGGAGCCAAACCTCTTTGCCACCACCATTGCAGAGAACATCCGCTACGGAAGAGAGGGCGTGACCCGAGAGGAGATTGAGGCGGCAGCCAAGGCAGCCAACGCCCATGACTTTATCACGTCTTTGCCAGACAAGTACGAGACTCTTGTTGGGTCCAGAGGCACCCAGATGTCTGGAGGACAGAAGCAGCGCATTGCCATTGCCCGAGCTCTAGTGAGGGACCCCAAGATCCTTCTCCTGGATGAAGCCACTTCTGCTCTGGACAACGAGAGTGAAGCAATCGTACAAGCTGCTCTTGACACGGTATACCCACAAACACATCATGGGTTAGAGTTAGGGTAGGGATGCATGAATGGGCTGACCTGTGTTATCAGAGTGTCCCCTCCCTCCCCGACCAGGCTCGTAGGGGTCGCACTACCATTGTGATTGCCCACCGCCTGTCAACTATTCGGACAGCCAATGTGATTGCTGGCATTAAAGGAGGCCAGGTGGTAGAGCAGGGCACACACAGTGAGCTGATGAGGCAAAATGGTCTGTACTGTGAGCTTGTGACAGCACAGATGACAGAGCAGGAAGCAGAGCAGTCTGACGGTGAGTGCTGCTGGGGAAGGGGAGGGATGGTCATGTGGAGGGTTGAGTGAGTGTGAGCTGTGTAGTGATGTGATTAATTACCAATCAGATACAAGGGATATCAATAATGGAGTTGTTTGCTTTCCAACATTGGCTCACTCTCTTCATCTGTAAAAGAAACAGCCTTTATTCCTAACTCCACGTTAGTTGAGATCTCTTGCAAATGGGCAAGGGTAGCAAGATGGAAAATAGATGTTTTATGATGGCCTTTATCAGGGCTGTGCTCTTTATGATCCTGTTCTCCTTCCACAGACGAACTTGCTGGCTTCAAGGCAGCCCTGGAGAGACCGATAAAGCTCCCAATGAAGAAGCACCACAAGAAGAAAGGGCCCCATGGTGCTGGCAAGCCAACTATAGGAGGGAAAGTAAGATTTGCAGTTAATCTTACTGGGTGAAGGCAGTCCTGTGCTGACATACTCTCCTCCCCCTCCCCTAGTCACTGGAGCAAGTGGCTGCACAAGATGAAGACCCACACACACCTACGGTTGAGTACAAGGGGGAGGGGCCTGGGGACGGCGGTCCGGCTCAAAGGCGCAAGCCCATGGACATGTCTCACTTCATGAGCAAGGTTCGCTTCAAGAAGGAGGAGGAGGATGAGGACCTGCCCTCAGTTCCTTGGTTGGAGCTGATCAAGCTGAACCTGCCCGACTGGTACTTGGTGATCCCAGGAGTGCTAGCTGCGGGCGCCATTGGAGCACTCTTCCCTTGTTTGGCCGTGATCTTCTCGGGCGCTCTTGAGGTACATTAGTTCGCCCTCTGAAGGAAGTTATATCGTGTGTTGATTGTTGACAGTGCTCCTCTAACCTCCATCAACACCCTCCCTCTCCCTCCCACCCCACACAGAGTTTTGGTAGCATCGATCGTGACGTTGTCATGAATGGGGGCTTGGTGTACTCCCTCGCCTTCCTTGGCATTTCAGTTGGTGCTGGCGCCTTGCAATTCCTTCAGGTGTTCACCCTTGGGATAGCTGGTGAGCGACTGACGAAGAGGCTGCGTCTCAGAGCCTTCAAATCCATGATCAAACAGGACATAGCGTGGTTTGATGACCGGAAAAACGCCCCTGGTGCCCTCACTGCTCGGCTGGCAGTGGATGCAACCGAAGTGAAGGGGGTAAGTTGCTGCAGTCTGCCTTGGAGGAACAGGCAGCAATGTGCATCATGCTGTCTATCCCCCTCCTTTACCCTCCTCCCTCCTCCAGGCCACTGGGCTCCGCTTTGGCACCACCCTGCAACTGATGCTTGGTGTTTTGGTTGCCATCATTGTAGCATTTGAGGCTTCCTGGCAGCTGTCACTGGTCATTGTGACACTCCTGCCATTTGTGACTTTCTCTGGGTACTTCCAGGTACACCTACAGAAGGGACGGGCAGCGAAGAACAAAGATCGCTTTGAGAGCACCGGGCAGATCTCAACTGAGTCTATTGAGAACATTCGCACTGTACATGCCTTTGGACTGGAGGAGAGACGCATTGCATCTTACTGCAACATCCTCAGGAGCCCTGTCAAGTGAGTGTTAACCAGCACACACTCCATACCAGCACACCAGTACACTCACTCCATCACACTAGCACACTCCATACCAGCACACCAGCACACTCCATACCAGCACACCAGCACACTCACTCTGTCACACTAGCACACTCCATACCAGCACACCAGCACACTCACTCTGTCACACTAGCACACTCCATACCAGCACACCAGCACACTCACTCTGTCACACTAGCACACTCCATACCAGCCACCAGCACACTCACTCTGTCACACCAGCACACACCATACCAGCACACCAGCACACTCACTCTGTCACACTAGCACACACCATACCAGCACCAGCACAGCCCTAGTACCTCCTACATCAACTCGGCAGGTGGTCCATTGTCGGAGTGTTGGTGCAAGGTGTTGTGGCAGGTCTTGCACAGGCCCTCGTCTACATAATGTACACAGTTGGCTTTGTGTTTGGAGGTTGGTTGATGACAGAGAGACTAGCCACTTATGATGATGTGTACAGGTGAGGGGCAGAGGGAGGGGTGGGGAAGGGGAGGAGTAGAGTGGGTAAGAGAGGAAGGAGGGGTGGGGAGAAGGAAGTAAAGGGAGTAAAGGAAGAAGAGAGTTTGAGGAGAGAGCATGAAGAGTGAGTGGAATCAGAGAGGAGGGAGGGCCTGGTAGGAGTTAGAGGAAGAGGGAGGGAAGAGGGGAGGAGATAGAACAAATGGAAGGAGCGGAAGAAGGCAATTTACATTGTATGTTCACAGCGTTACGGCTCTGAGTATGCTGACAGACTTGCACAGGGCTGCTTATTGAGTGAAGTGCTACCTGCCCCTCTCACCTTCTCTTCCTTCAGGGTGTTCGTTGCTGTAATGGTGACCTCCATTTCATTGGGCCGGACTGCCTCCTTCGCTGGTGATCTGGACAAGGCCAAATTGGCGGCAGCACGGCTGTTCAAATTGTTTGCTACTGTGCCCAGCATTGATCCTACCAGTGAAGCTGGAGAGAAGCCGGTGTGTGTATGTGTGTGTGTGTGTGTGTGTGTGTGTGTGTGTGTGTGTGTGTGTGTGTGTGTGTGTGTGTGTGTGTGTGTGTGTGTGTGTGTGTGTGTGTGTGTGTGTGTGATAGTTTACACTGTCTTACCTGTATAGTCACGGCTCCTTCAATTGGATGTTTATCCATTGCACCAACCCTCATTCCTTGTCTCACACGTTCCCTTCCCTTCATTCTGTTCTGCTGTCTCCTTGTCCACAGACCAAAACCAAAGGCAGCATTGTCCTGAAGAAGGTGTCCTTCACCTATCCCACTCGGCCAGAGGCTCCTGTTCTTCAGTCACTCAACCTGACCATCCAACCGGGGAAGACTGTAGCATTAGTTGGGCCCAGCGGGTGTGGCAAGAGCACAGTGGTCTCTATGATCGAGCGGTTTTACGACCCGGAGGGAGACAATATTGGAGCTATTAAGTTAGATGGCAAGGACATTCGCCAACTTAATGTGAAGTGGCTGAGGTCCAACATCGGTATTGTCAGTCAGGAGCCTATTCTGTTTGACACCAGTATTGCAGAGAACATCCGTTATGGATGCAACGACCGTGAAGTGACTGACGCAGAAGTGGAAGCAGCAGCAAGAGATGCCAACATTCACTCCTTCATCATATCACTGCCACAGGTAAGGATACAAGACCTTGTTAATAGCAGACATCTGGTGTGAATGGGACAGTTCCACATAGTGTCATAGCTTCATGTATGAAGATGTGCCCTAACACGTCAGCTGTTCATTCCAGTGTAGCCAACAGTTCTGTAGGAAGCAGTGAACTCAAACTGTGGAGTGATGTTAATGTTACTGACCTCTGCAGGGTTATGACACCAATGTTGGGTCCAGGGGTACCCAGCTGTCGGGAGGACAGAAGCAGCGCATTGCCATTGCCCGAGCTCTCGTGAGGGACCCCAAGATCCTTCTCCTGGATGAAGCCACTTCTGCTCTGGACTCGGAAAGCGAAAAGGTACAAGATGTCGTTGACAGGCAGTTAATGTCTCCAGTTAGACATTGGCTGATGGGCTGAGAGTGCATGTTAACTCAAGAGAGGTGTTCGGTTTGCTAATCAATTTTGTAATGACATTTCCTCCACTCTCAGGTTGTCCAAGAGGCTCTGGACCGTGCCCAGGAGGGCCGCACCAGCATTGTGATTGCCCACCGTCTGTCCACCATCCAGAACGCCGACCTGATTGTTGTGATTCACGACGGTAAGGTGCTGGAGAGCGGCACGCACACATCCCTGATGGAGCGGCGAGGTGCATACTACCTCCTCAAGACCGTGCAGTCCGGCAACATGGGTGTGGGAGTGTCAAAGTTACGGGACGTCAGCTTGGCCGCGGACGCACGCGCTCAAATTCTGATCTACACTACCGAACCTGCTCCACGGCTGTTCAGCCCCGAGAAAGTACCACCAAACCTCTCAATCCCTGCGAGAGAACCACTGGAACAGCACATTCAAATTTCTTACAATGAGACGGAGGTGTGATGTGTCCTAACTCTTAGGTAGACGTAGGTATGAGGTCCTCTTAGTTGTGTTCTGGTTTGTGTTACTTTATACAGTTAGTATATGGCCTACCCCGCCCTACATGGAGGACTGACTTTTAGTCTTAGGTTTTAGATGACTGCCAGTGCTACATTTGCTATTTAATATACTAAATTATAATGTTAGTATACTTGTATCTGTGTATAGTGCATCATTTCCATTAATATTTAACTCACGACACTGTATGAATTTATATGCATACATATGTGCTGTGTAGAATTCACTGGTCATGATCATACTGGGTTGCCATGGTGAATGGCAACAGTCGATGTATGTGTATAGCCTCCCCCTTTCATTGGCAAGCTACGTGGGGGAGGTGGAAGGAGACCTGCAGCCGGGGAGGGCGGGGGGGACCTGCAGCCGGGGAGGGCGAGGGGGGCCTGCAGCCGGGGAGGGTGAGGGGGGCCTGCAGCTGGGGAGGGTGAGGGGAGGGCTCCCTTGAGCTTCATTCCACTCATTGTACAAGACACTAAGGCACCCAGGAGCAGTCTTAGTTGTTTCCTGTGTGGACAGGCATCAGAATAGAGTCACTGTTCAGTCACCTAGCCCTCACACCGTAGGGCTGCAATGCTATAGGCCACATGTTTCTTGGCAGTAAAGGGTCTGATCACATGCAGCGGGTGCCTTGAAAAGTCTTCCCAGTTTAACCGAGACAATCCAAATAAATCCACAGCTGCTGGTTACACACGTCATCCATAGAATTCTGGATTGTGGCTCATTGTTCAATAACTCTTTACTATTACAATACCCTTCTACAGAGCAATGAGCCTTAACAGCACCAGCTTCTTAGTTCTTCTGCAAGACAGCAGGGGATTTCCCTAGCTTCTCATTTTCATTGAATCAAGCTACCTAATCATACACTAATTAACATTATGCAAGAGCTTCAATTAAAACAACTACTGGATGGCAATCATCAATAATTATTAATATCAATAATCACAGTGCATAATATTAATGTGTACAAGTATGTGTGTGTGTGCGTGTACACAGGTGTATGTGCACAAACATGACGTGCACTCACAACTAAAATCAACTTTACAGAATGCGATACTGGCTAGGAACGCCACCATGCAGAACAAGAGAACAGGCTATCGATGTACATTAAGCTAAGACTAGGAGTATTTGGTGCTGTTCACCACCTTCTTCCCGTACATGACACTGTGAATTGTGTCCTCTGCGTGGCTAAAAGAGTATTGGCTGAGAGCTACGTCTAAGGCATTGCGCTTCATCTGGGCCGTGGGGCTCATGTCGTCTGTGGCAACATCGTAGTCAACATGTCCGGGAGTACTGTTCATGCCCAGAACCTTCCTGAAGTTGACGTGGTTACTGCTGCCTAATTGGGATTGCGTGGCCGGGCTGGTCGTCCTCAGCTCCGGCATCTCCTGGAACTGCAGTGGATGTGGTTTGGGCTTGGCCATGTCTGCCCTTCTGACCTGCTTATGGCCCAGCACAATCTGCACCTTGCTTCTTGTTCCACTCTGCTGCTGCTGCTGCTGTTGTTTTTGCTGTTGTTGTTTTTGCTGTTGTTGTTGTTGCTGTTGCATAGGTGCACGATTCAACGAGTAGTTCTTCTTCCCTTTGTGCCGTGGGGCCATTTCGTGGTGACGTTTCACTGGTCGAGACCAGTTTTCTGATTCACTCTCTGTCGTCGTCACTTCACTGCTGAACACATCCTTTGATGCTGCTTTTTCTCCATCTGGCTCCATCTCTTCCAGAAGTGGGGACTCCGAGTGTAGGACAGTTGCGGGCCATGTCTGCTCTAAGGGGTCGCCTTGAGGAGGCGGCGGTTTACCGTTGCCATGGGCAACGTCACTGGAGATGCCGCTGG
This sequence comes from Ianthella basta, assembly GCA_964019415.1. Classification (NCBI taxonomy): domain Eukaryota; kingdom Metazoa; phylum Porifera; class Demospongiae; order Verongiida; family Ianthellidae; genus Ianthella; species Ianthella basta. The sequence continues at coordinate 384,436 of OZ025875.1, read as the reverse complement.
TGCTGCTAGTGGGGGAGGGGGGAAGAGGGGACTGCTTTGAGTTCTGCTGATCGGTAGGCAGCTGGGGTGATTGCTTCGCGGTCAGCTGGACGGAAGGATCTGAGCTCGTCTTGGCTCCATCTGAGTGAAGTTTACTCGACTCTTCTTCCCCGCCATCATGCTGCACGCCGGGCTGCATTGGACGCTGTTGGACTTGTGGGCGTAACATCATCATAGGGTGGTAGTACTGATAAGATGGATGGTAAGGAGGCTGCATGTAGGGTGGGGCTGCATACGGGGGCGGGACCCAGCCAGCTGGGGAGGGCTGGTATTGGGGCATATACCCAGGAGCCATTGAATAGTAGGGCGGCATCATGGGATGGCGAATGGCTGGACGGGGAATTCCCAACTGGTACAGGGCCGATCCTACTGGTTTTGGCATCACCCCGGGTGCTTCCTCCTCATCCTCCTCACTCAACTCGGGCTGTTCACCTTGCTGCTCGCTTGCATGTGTTTCCATGGCAATCTCATCTACAGTCAAAGTCGCCGTGGTAACAGAGGTGTTCTCTGATGAGGCCTCGTTGCTGGACACAGTGCAAACAGCACCGGCTGTCAGGTCGTCTACCAAAACTGTTTCCTTTTCTGCTTGAATCTCTTCTTCATCATCTCCCTCTTCCTCCCTCTCATCGTCCTCAGAAACCACCTCATTCAGGTTACCAATTTCCTCCTCAGGAGGTGTTAGGTCTGGCCATTCGCTGGGAGGAGAGATGGACTCAAACATCTCCTTTGCTGTCGGCCGCAGCAGGCAGTACACATCAAAACACTATGGGTGGGAAAGGTGGGAGTGGTCAGGTGGGAGTGGTCAGGTGGGAGGGGTCAAGTGGGAGTGGTCAAGTGGGAGTGGTCAGGTGGGAGTGGTCAGGTGGGAGGGGTCAAGTGGGAGTGGTCAGGTGGGAGGGGCCAAGTGGGAGTGGCCAGGTGGGAGTGGTGAGAAAGATAAACAAACAGGTAACTCTCTCAAACAAGTACACAAAGTGTGTGATCAGCAGACACTGACAACCTACCTTCCTCCCATACTCGGAGAAGAAGGCATCCAAAGAAGAGAACTTCCTGTCATAGAAGTCAGACAGCGGAGGGGGAGGGAGCTGTGCTGTGACTGCAGTGAAATGTCCCTCTTCATCTCCATCACTCTTGGTGGACACAACACTGTTGTTAAGGAGTGGTTTAGAGGGGGTGGTGGTGATGGGATCAGAGCTCACCCACGTGGCATTGAAGGAAGAGCTAAAGGGTGGCTGGCTGCTGGCTCCCGCTATCTTGCCCGAGTTACAGCTGGAAGAGGATGTACTAGAGAGGGTGTCCATTTCTGCCTTGGGTGATGAGTGCCTGGGGGCGGGAAGGGTCGAAGGAGGACTGGGCAACTCAGGTAGGGTTGGCTCAGCCACGAGGTTGGGACGATTTTGAGGAGGCAGTTTGGCGGGGGAGGAGATGGGGGCAGTGGGCATGGGCGCTCTGCTCTGCTGTGCCGCAGGCCTAGCCGCCGATGGCCGAGTGGCGCTGTTAACAGGGAGAGCTTCCTTCTTTTCAATAGGTGGCTTCTGCCCACCCTTAGTTTCAGGAGGATGTCTTTGGGTGGACACCTGAGACAGACACGACATCAGAATATATTACTGGAAGGGACTACAATATACAATGTATCCATAGTGTTTGATCACTAACCGTCACATCTTTTCCCTTCACATTGACTCCTCCACTGGCTACCTTATCTGGGGGAGTGGCCGGGGGCAGGTGTTTCTGTTCCCCTCCTGACGCCTGCCCTCTGCTGCTGGCTGCTGACTGGTGGCTGTCTTGAGAGACCACTCTTGCTGGCCTGTCATACCTCCCCTTCCCCTGTGTTCTCCCGCTAGTGTTATAGGTGGGGGCTACAGAGGCAAGGGTGCAAGGTACAAAGTTTAAAGTGTGGTCTGAAAGGCAAGGTGCATCAGCAGCTCCTTATCCCCTCCCTCCTGCCCCTCCCTCCCCACTCACCTACATGTATGTATCCTGCTCCACCCACCTATCCTGCCCCTCCCTTCCCTCCTATTCTGCCCCTCCCCGCCCACCTATCCTGCCCCTCCCTTCCCTCCTATTCTGCTCCTCCCCGCCCACCTATCCTGCCCCTCCCTTCCCTCCTATTCTGCCCCTCCCCGCCCACCTATCCTGCCCCTCCCTTCCCTCCTATTCTGCTCCTCCCCACCCACCAATCCTGCCCCTCCCCGCCCACCTATCCTGCCCCTCCCTTCCCTCCTATTCTGCCCCTCCCCGCCCACCTATCCTGCCCCTCCCTTCCCTCCTATTCTGCTCCTCCCCGCCCACCTATCCTGCCCCTCCCTTCCCTCCTATTCTGCTCCTCCCCGCCCACCTATCCTGCCCCTCCCTTCCCTCCTATTCTGCCCCTCCCCGCCCACCTATCCTGCCCCTCCCTTCCCTCCTATTCTGCTCCTCCCCGCCCACCTATCCTGCCCCTCCCTTCCCTCCTATTCTGCTCCTCCCCGCCCACCTATCCTGCCCCTCCCTTCCCTCCTATTCTGCCCCTCCCCGCCCACCTATCCTGCCCCTCCCTTCCCTCCTATTCTGCCCCTCCCCGCCCACCTATCCTGCCCCTCCCTTCCCTCCTATTCTACCCCTCCCCACCCACCAATCCTGCCCCTCCCTTCCCTCCTATTCTGCTCCTCCCCACCCACCAATCCTGCCCCTCCCTTCCCCCCTATTCTGCCCCTCCCCACCCACCAATCCTGCACCTCCCTTCCCACCTATCCTGCCCCTCACATTTTCCCCCCTCCCCTTACCTGATTGTCCCTGTTGAGTTCGGTCCCTGCTTAGCCATCTGTCCTTCCTCCCTCCATCGTTACCACTAGCACCTGACCCTTCCGTCTGACCCCTCGGGGGCTGCCTCCCACCCTGGTTCTGCACACTCGGGACAACCTTCACCTCTTGATGCTGCTGTCGGCTCACAACACGAGGTTGGGACGACTCGTTGCTTCGGGTGAAGCGAGACTGGCTCCCACTCCCAGTTGCTCTGGTTTGAGGTTTGGAGTTGGGATGCCTTCCTGACCGCTCAGTGGTACTCTCAGCATCACTCGTGACCTCTGAGACGTTGATGCGCTTCAACTTATCACCGGAGAAAACATATCTGAGAGAGGAAAAGAAGTGCACATGTCCACACATGCACACAGCACACACACACACACACACAGACACACACACTCACGTCTTCCTCTTTGATGGTACTTGCACTTCATATTTCCCGTTCTCTAAGACCTTCCGAACCTGTCCCCCCACCAACACCCCTGACAAGAGCACCTTGCAGTCGTCCCCAGGACCAAACTTGTGCTCTGGAGCAGATGTCTGCATGGCCAGTGCCAAGGACAGATCAGCGTCTACTTGGGCTGTTGGGATGGGCGAACAGCAGAGGACAGGAGAGGGGAGGGGCAGGAGGAAGGAGTGAAGAGAAGGTGGGTAAAGATCCTACTGAGCAAGAGTGCTCCAGGTCTCCCACTGGTCAGTGGTGGTTGACTGTGACCACACACAGTTGACTCTAACAGAGATGAACCTCACACTACCCACTAACAGCCACTCAGAGCTCGCTCTCACCTTGCTTGCTGCATTGGTACACCCCAACTGCTATGTTGCGGTAGTGGTCCTCAGACAGAGACTCCAACACTTCCCGAGAGAACTGAGTGGTCTGCCGGTCCGTCTCTGAAGGACCCTCAGCTATGCCCCCCTGGGCAGTAGGGCTTGGGGTGGTTGGAGAAGGAAGAGGCCGCTCAACAACCTTACTGATGCTGACACTGGACGGAGTCTTTTCATGGAAGACCCCTTCATATAGGATCTGGAAGAGAAGTGCTGAGGAAGGGGAGGAGAGGGGGATGTCCCTTCAAACACAGCAGGTGGGGCGACCCACCCATGATGAAGATACTGCACTCTTGGCCCAGTTGGTCAGATGAGGTGAAATGTTGGAAGTATCCATACAGTAAGTGGTTCTTGTAATGTCTAAGGTACCAGTGGGAGTGTGGGTCAAAGAGGTGAGACAAACCCCCTACCAGCGTTCTATCTAGCCTCTTCCAACGAACACAGAGCCATAAGCGACCCTCGTGCACTGATGGCATCCCCGTTAAGAGTGCCTGCAAGGTATGTGCCTTAGAATACCATGCATATTTGCCCAGACCTCAAAGGTGTACGCTAACGCTTGTATGTACATAAAGGGAACATCCGAGGGGAAGCACTTCTCCATTCCCACTACAAGCTGTTACATCATATGACAGCATTCCTACTACACCTCCTACCACCACGTGTACACCTACCACACCTGCTGGGTGGGCGTGTGCGTTACCAAGGAGATTCTAAGTACCCTCTCCCTGACACGTGCACCTCCTTATACATACCTTGGCAGAAGCCGGCCTTCTTACGCCAACCCCTCTGGTACACACAGTCATAGTGCTCATTCCCCATGAAAGCGAGACGAATGGGAGGAAGTCCTTGGATAGAGACAGCATTGTACACCTTCTCTGTGACCTTCCCTCCTTCCTCCTCCCGGTAGAGAACTATGTCACGCCTAAAACAGGTAGTGGATAGGGGAGGGTGAGGGTGAGGGGGCAGGGGAGGGGGAGGGGAGGGGCACACGTGTGAGTCTGTTGTCAGCTCTATCAGGTTTCAGCACTTGCAGCGACCATGTCCAATGACTTCATTACTGCCTGCATGGATTCCATTCCCCACTTTTCCTACATTCTACCCTTAACCTTGCTCACCTTAGTATCCTGTGCAAAGCCACAATCTCGTGCTCCCCTCCCCAGTACTCCAAACTGGACAACATCTTGGCATAGTCAGCCACTGGACGGTCAAGGAACTGCAGCACGGACAGACAGACGAATGGACAGAATATTAATCAGACTAAGATATAGACAGTTGCACGAACTACTGAACAGACAAACGAACACACACACACGTGTGCACAAGTGAAGAGGTGGACAGAGAGTGTTGGAACAGAAAGTCACTGATTCTACACACCAGCTACGTAACCCTTGAAACTGACAAATTCATTGGCTGTCACTAGCACCACCCAATACTAAGCATCCAATCAACACTAGTAAACCGCTGCAACAAACAGATTTTTGTTTTCATGCCTCACATGACAACAAACAAGGCAGACCTCTTGGAAGTGGTCTTTGTTGTGCTTGATATATTCAACACAGCTCATCCTCAAGGACACATGCTGCTCCTGGGTGCCATAGTACTGTGGGTGTGGGAGGGGAGGTGAGAGGGTGTCAGGGGGAGGAGAGTCAGAAGGAGGAGAGATGTGGGCAGAAACCATCACTACTAGTCAAATGGTTGGGCTGCAGGTAAGCCAGGCACAGTGCGATGTGTGACAAGTCTATTCTTTGAGTTTGTGCATGTGGGACGCACACACGTGCAGCAGGACTGAAAACGGTACAGGGAGGATTCCTGGGCCGTCCCGCCTACGCCTCAAGTGCCCACATACCTGGTGAGCAACTGCTCTGAAGAGGCAGGATCCGTCCTTGACAACCTGTACTCTCTCCAGTGCCTTCCTTCCCAGCGCGGCGTCTATCCCCTTCAGACTGGGTCCAGGGTTCTTGCCTCTCTTCGGCTTCCCCATTAGCGAGCTAGAGTCACGGCGCAGATAAGATTTAAGGTAAAGCGTAGAAGAATCAAAATCCTGGATCATATCTTTCGTTGTCTTACCTCTAGAGACTCTTTCTTCCTCTCCTAGCCCTTCAATAACACACTTGGCCTAACTAGTCGACACCCCTCTTCTTGGAACAGCGGGACTTTCCGCGAAAACGTGCGTTTGCGTTATGTAGGCGAGGTTATGCGTTAAACGCGTGTGCAGCCGTTTTATGTATAATAGCGCATGCGCAGTAACACGTTGCCGGGAACCTGCCTTCAAAATCTTGAGCGGGTGCTATAAAAGAAGGTGCCGGTTGGGAAGACGCGTTAAGTGCGCAACACGAAACGAGAACGGACAAAAATGTCTTCAGTAGAAGTGAAAGTCTGTGATGTGTACGACGCAGAGAAGCTGAAAATTGACACGAGGGAAGACGGTGAGAACTGGCACGTTGTGCAGCAATATGTACGAACCCGTTCTGTCTTACTGCGCATAGCTTTATGGTTTGTGTATGCTTGTATGTGGCGTGTGCCAGCAAGTAATGGACTCTTACTCATTGCAGCTGCTGAGTTGGTGAAGGCCATAGAAGAATGTGAGGGGTTGGAGACGCTTAATTTGAGTGGCAAGTCATTTGGTGTTGAGGCTTCTCAAGCCATTGGGGAGGCTCTTAAGTACAAGCCATCACTCAAGTATGCTCTGTGGAGTGATATGTTTGTGAGCAAGCTGAAGACAGAAATTCCCCAAGCACTAGTGAGTTAAATACATATGCTTGTGTACAGTGCATGACAATCGTGTGTGTAGAGATGTACTTGCTATCAAGCTCTAGCTATCCACACCACGCTCCATTGAAGAACTGTTATTTTTACTGCAAGCAATTGTTAGGCAGGCTCAATTAACCAGTGCCAAGTGCAGTCTAAGTACAGTCTTCAGTGAGTAGGCTAGACAATGATTAGTCACACAATGGACCTCACATTAAAGTAATTACTTCCTGATTATCTGCCTACACTAGTAGTGTGTGTGTGTGTGTGTGTGTGTGTGTGTGTGTGTGTGTGTGTGTGGTAGTAGTAGTGACTTTTCGTGTACTGTGTGTCACTGCAGAAAGCTCTAGGTGAGGGTGTCATGCAGGCTGGGGCGCAGCTGGTGGAGCTGGACCTGAGTGATAATGCTTTCGGCCCCAACGGTCTGGTCGGAGTTGTGGAGCTGCTGAAGAGTCCGGCTTGCTTTGGTCTGAAGACGATTAAATTCAACAACAATGGGCTAGGTGTCGGTGGTGGGCAGGTGAGCTGTGGTTGGCATTTAAAGGGAGCAGTCACTTGTTTGCTGCTAGTGTGTGCAGAGGCTAAGCTGTAGTGTCATAGCATACTAGCCGTTGCAGCTTGTGAGCCTCCTTGCCTGCACTACTTAGATGCTTTCCAAGGCACTACTCGAAGCTCACAGCGAGGCAGAGACTGCTGGACTTCTGTTTGCCCCTGAGGTCTTTGTGGCCGGGCGGAATCGCTTGGAGAATGACGGGGCCACTGCCCTGGCGGAGGTCCTCAGCACAGTCGGCACTTTGAAGAGGATACAGATGCCACAAAACAGTATATTCCACCAAGGAGTGGCAGCACTGGCAAAGGCTGTCCTGGCTAACTCTCAGCTAGAGGTGAGATGTTGTACTGTGTTTGTTCCCATAATATGGGAGTGTGCATGAGATGTGTGTGCTTGTGCAGTGAAGCTCTAGTGTGATTTACCGCTTGTCTCTCTCCAGTATTTGGACTTGAGTGATAATATATTCACTGAGGCTGGCTCATCTGCCATGGCTGATGCTGTTAGAGGGTTGACGAATTTGAAGGTGGTGCATTTTGAAGACTGTTTAATGCGTACAGAGGGAGTAAAGGCACTTGCTGCGGCTATGGAGGCCGGGCACGAGGGCCTGGAGGAGTTATTGCTGGGCCATAATGAAATTCGAGTGGAGGGCGGCATGGCCATACTCAATGTGGTAGTCAGAAAGCAAGGCCTGAAGAAGATTGATCTGAATGGTGAGAGGAGCAAGGAACTGAGTTGAAGTGTGACATAGACAATGTTTCTAATTCACTGTGTAGCTGTAGGTCGCTGCTATGGTGTTCACTCGTACTCCACAGTTGCTGTGTATGCCTGTGTGTGAGTCATGCCCAGGTCACTGCATGTTCCTTCCCTCCAGGCAACTGCTTTGGTGAGGATGGCTGCCAACAAATCCAAGACTTTGTTGATAGCAATGGCCTAGCAGATGTATTTGAGCCACTTGATGAAGACGAAGGAAGTGAAGAGGAGGATGAGGAAGAAGGTGACGAGGACGAAGGGAGACAAGAGGTGCAGAAAAGTGAAGAGGAGGAACTTGGAGATGGTGAGGAAGGAGGGTTGGTCAAAGACGAGCAACTTCAAGTGAAGGTAGAGAGGATTGATGCTGATCATGCAGCGAGTCTAGCTGCAGAGGAGGACCTTAGAGATGTAAGTTCTGCCAGCAGAACAGATTAAACATGTGGACTCTACTTTTTCACTGCTTTACATTTTGTTGTACCGTTTGTCAACTTTATATTTGTACTGCACATTCGTGCACTGACACATCCTTATTGGGAGCATGTGTACATACCAGAGGCCACTGCTGAGCACATTTGTTTAAAGAGATATTGATACGTATTGACGACTTTGTGTAGATAACAGTTATTGGCTCCTTCTCTGCATGCTATACAGATCTCAATTAGAGGTTTACTAATCTAATTGAATACCCAAATACGTGTAGAGTTAGTTCTTATCGGAAACATGAAGTGTGAGGTTAAGTGCAGTTATAAGGATTTACGTGATCTCTGGGTGAGTGTTGCATTGCTCTGTGGTTGTGGCATGGTCCATTGTAGGACTACTCCCCAGTGAACGTGGCCAGAGTGTATGTTAAGATGGCCGCGTACTACCACTCTACAGAGGACAAGACAGGACTAGAGGGGAGAGTGGGTGAGTACACCAGGCTCCGGTCTGCACACCAGTGAGCTCAATCATGCAGTGTCTTTCACCTGCTGGTTGTGTGTGTGTGTGTGTGTTGCCATCTGCATACCAGATGGTATGATGAAGAAGATGTTAGACCTGGACGAGTCTGCCATGTCTCGTTTCGTCAATGAGCTCCTTGTCTTGGTTGGGCTGATAAAGGTGAGATGGAACCCTGTGCAAAATGCTGTGGAGTCAGTTTGTTGATATGGTTTATACCTGCGTACATGCGTCCATTCTGTGCCATGGCAGAGCGAGGATAGGCGGTTTACTCCAGTGGAGAGGAAAGAAGGACCACTGATGATGTTGGGGTACCTTGCAAAGAGACCTTATTTTGGTCAACCACAAAAGAATACTGTGATAGCCTTCTTGTCCAAGTGAGAAGGAGGTGTACTGGGCTGAGAGGGAGTGGGAGGGTATACAGCCACACGTGTCACTCCTACCACACCTCATGTCAGCCCCACCACACCTCATGTCACTCCTACCGCAACTAATGTCACTCCTACCACACCTTGTGTCACTCTTACCACACCTCGTGTCACTCCTACCACACCTCATGTTGCCCCCACTAAGCCTCATGTCGCCCCCACTAAGCCTCATGTCACCCCCACTAAGCCTCATGTCACCCCCACTAAGCCTCATGTCACCCCCACTAAGCCTCATGTCACCCCCACTAAGCCTCATGTCACCCCCACTAAGCCTCACGTCACCCCCACTAAGCCTCTTGTAACCCCCACTAAGCCTCATGTCACCCCCACTAAGCCTCATGTCACCCCCACTAAGCCTCTTGTAACCCCCACTAAGCCTCATGTCACCCCCACTAAGCCTCTTGTAACCCCCACTAAGCCTCATGTCACCCCCACTAAGCCTCATGTAACCCCCACTAAGCCTCATGTAACCCCCACTAAGCCTTGTCACCCCACTAAGCCTCATGTCACCCCCACTAAGCCTCATGTCACCCCCACTAAGCCTCTTGTAACCCCCACTAAGCCTCGTGTCACCCCCACCACACCTCAAGGAGGGGTGTGTGTATTGGTATGTGGGTGGGCATCAGTCCTAACCACTTGGTCAGTGAAGGGAGACGGTAGGGCAAGTAGCAGAGATGAGGTCACTAACTGAATCAGACATGGTGCTGCACACATGGGAGATGTTAGTGGGGTTGCGTCATGCTGTCTTGATGGACCAATTGCTTCATTACATTTCATGGACCAAGTGACATTATTCCATAATTCAGTAAAAACCACAATGGGTTGTGACGCACTGCTAACATGCACATTGGACTGCTCTGTAGTGTTGTCATGTGTGAGTCACTATAGATGTGGTGCATCATGTCAGATTGTATATCATCCCTCCTGCAGACCCAGTAAAAGACTAGAGTCCCTTGGGGACATCAGTGGCAGGTTGCTAAGGATACTGCATACTGTGTGAAGAAAACACTCCACCACCTATTTGTAGACCTCGTCCTTATCTCTTTGTATTGAGCTCTGGTTAACTACGTACTGCTTGGACGCTATAGTATAAGAGTCGAAAAGACTGAAATAGCAGCTGCTGAAAATGAACGCGCATTGACGCGTCACAGGTCACATGCTAAAAACTAACCTCTGCGCGCACGTGACCTGCTCCCGGATCACAAGAGTGCTGTGCAACATGCCGTAACTGCTGCAGCGAGAGGTCAGCAAGCGTTGCAGAAGAAAATTGCACCTACAGTACAAGCTTAAGACGTCAAAGCGCGAAGGATCAGTTATGCTGCATATGACGACGCTTCTGCTCGCAGTGGCGATCTGCAGCGTTGGCGCTTTCGTGCTGCCCACGAGCGGGGTGCTCGGCTACCGTCCCTTGGGCAATATCTCCATCCCCAATCCGTCCTTTGTACGTGTTCTACCTTGCGGTAGTGCAACCAAGTCCAACTCGCTGTGGGTGACCCAGTTCTCCGCCTTCGGATCCGGAAAAGTGGCTGTGATAGACAATGTCACGCAGTATCTAGACTTCTCCTCGGCCAAGTACACCACGGTGAGCTCTGATTTCAAGTGGCCCAATTTCCCATCCGTCGCTCCTGAGCAAATCGGCGACTACATAGTTGTACCTGATGGTTTTCTGGTACCATTCAAGAGCAATGGTGGGGTTTATCTCATCTCTGCCACCTGTGACAGGAGTGGATGGGACAGCAAGTCCGGTGCAGCGCAGATACAGCTCACGCCAAAGGAGTCGTATTTCTACCACAAGGTAGAGTGGAGAGACATGAACGGAGACGGGAAACTTGACATCTTGACTGCTCATGCCAAGAAGCCTCTGATTGGTAGCGCTCAGGGCCAACTGGTGTGGCTGGAACAGCCTGCTTCAGACCCCCTAAAGAATGTGCCATGGACTGAGCACGTTCTAATAGATGGGCCAGATATTTGGTTTACAAGTGTGGATCTTAACACCAGTGACAGCTATTTTGAGGTGTTTACTACCGAGTTCTTTGCTGAAAATCTCTCTGTATACCTCATCAGCAATAAAGACCCGAAGGTCATATCATCGCGAGTTATTGATCCTGATATTGGCCCAGCATACACTGTGTCACTGGAGGACCTCAATGCTGATGGAAAGCAGGAGCTACTTGTGTCCAATCATGTCGGCAAATCTGGGGGTGGGGTCTATGCTTATGAAATTCCAGATGATGTCATCAAGGGAGACTTCAAGAAACACACACTGGCTGAGAACTTTACAGTCACTGAGTCGGGTTTGAATCAGGCTGCCCCGGGGTTCCCCTATGCCATCTCACCCCACACAAACTACACTGGAAAGCCTTACATTTTAGTTGCTGGCGACGGCTCCCAGAAGGCTTATGTGATGTATCCAACAAACACAGACTTTGAGTACAAATTGTCTGTCATCATTTCATTTAAAGGCGTAGTTGGATCGATAGGTTATGGGGACATCATTGGCAATGATGGATGGACAGAGTTCTTTGTGCCAGACTATGATGAGGGACACATATATGCATACACATTTGCCCCTTAGAATTGATCTCTATATAATTCTTGGTATATAATTTGTACCACATAATTTATGATTTATATTGTGAACACATTTAAATGTAAATTGCAATAAACAGGCTTGACAAAGAATTATGATGAGGTTGAATGTGAAAATGTTTTTACCTGTGTGAGATTCCTTCACTACACAGAACTAGGGCAGTGGAGCATGCATAAGCAAGCAAGGGCAATACATTGCAGATTTGAGATTATATTGCAACCTAATATCAAGCTAGGGCAACTAAGAACCTGCACAATCAAAGCAATGTCATTTCCTTGGCTAGTGATCTGTGTGGCTGACAACAATAATCATCTCATAGTTATTGTACATCATAAATATACAATTACTATTAGACACTTTATGTGGTATGAAAATCTATTTCTGATGTGGCATTTCCGGGGTCAATTTTGACCACGCGAGCAAGCGACCTCCAGGAAGTGATTTACAATGGCTTCCACTGGTCGCCCTCATATACGCCACCATCAGCAGCGGAGCGTACTAGACGCGAATTATTTGCACACAGCTGAAAAGAAAGGTGGCTTATCCTCCCAGTCCCAAGCACCGAGTGGACACGACATGTCTCGGGAGAAGAAGCCTTCGGCCTTTCATCGCTTCATGATGAACTTCACCTCCGTCTTGGGCCTGCCGATGTACAAGAACCAGCGGGCGCGACAGCTGGGACGGGTACCCCCTCCGGCATGCTTTCAGGACGAGCGACTAGACGAATCCCCCGACGGCTCTCCCTCCACTCTGAGACGGTCCACCTCCGTCGGGGGAACCAAGGATCGCAATAAGAGGAAAGCTAAACGCCCCCGACAGTGGCGGAGACGGGTGAGTGAGGAGGAGGGGAGGCGCACGCAGGGGAGGGGGCGTTCTGCTGAGACGTTGTAGTCCAGGTTGCGGGCTGTGTAGCAGACAAGGTGGCGACGTGCAAGACATGTTGTGAGGATCTGCTGCCTGACCTTGGGGTGGTGTGTTTACTGTAGCACGCTGTGGTGTTGGTGTTGTGCTGTGTGTGCACACGCACGCACGCACGCACACGCGCGCGCGCACACACACACACACACACACACACACACACACACACACACACACACACACACATGTTGCTACTGCAGATAACAAAGGCCACGTGTGCATGCCATTAAAAATCGTCTAAGTGGTCTTTTGAACCTTAGCACGGTGTGGGCAAGTAGTAGTGGTGTGTGTTGTCGCACCAGAGGCCCTCCTTGGCGTAGTGTCAGTAACGCGAGGTATTTCATTTGTTTGCCATCAGAAGACTGCACCCTTCCTGAATTAACTTATTCCATGCTTTACAAGGGCAGTAGCAGGAGCTCTGTGTGCTTCTACTGAGGCTAGCTTAGGCAAGCCAATTGACAGGTGTGATTTATTGGGCCTCTCACAAGAGCTCCAAGAACACACACACACACACACACACACACACACACACACACACACACACACACACACACACACACACACACACACACACACCACTTGCGTGTCTGTTGTTTTGAGGCAGCTGCCACTTGCTGTGTCCAGTGAGGTGCATGGTGAGATGGTAGGTGTTTGGAGAGAGAGAAGAGCTCTGGGAGCTGCCATGTTTGCCCCACAGTATGCAGTTTACACAAGACACCTGCATAAGAGACAGCAGTTGTGCAATGAATACAATTTATTTGTTTGATAAGCTCATGAATAATGTTAGTGGTTGTGTCACACTATGCATTAGCATGAGAGCAGTAACCCAGGCTACCCTCATCCAGCACCTCCATCATCACTAATTGTAATTCCACACCTCCACACCACGCAGTAAGAGGTCCCCATAGTCAGCTATTGATACTGTGAGCTGTATTCTGGAGCCTTTGAAACAGACCAAACTGTCCTCATTAGAGAGGTGTCCTATTTCAGAGGTAGTTTTGTACACATCTCCATGTAGCTGGGACAGTGGGTACTGGCCTCATTAGAGAGGTGTCCTGCATTCAGAATGTCTGCCATAAAGGGTTCCACTGCCCTTTGTTGCTTGCTGTATTGTGTGAAAGGCTTTCCTTCCTGCTCTGTGAGGTCCCCTCTGGCCTTTGTTGCTGATTGTGCATGTCGTGGTGAATAGAGTGTGATTCAGGCATGGAGTGAGAGTGATTTCCACGGCACTATATCAAGGACCTTTCTCCATGTCTGTGTGTGTCATTTGTACTATACCATACCGGGGACCTTTCACAGTGTGTGTGTGTGTGTGTGTGTGTGTGTACACTGGGGACCTTTCACAGTGCGTGAGTGTCGAAGGACCTTTCACTTGTCATGTGAGTGGGTAGGTTTGGGAACCTACACATAATTATGTGTCTTGTGATGTGTGTGTGTGTGTGTGTGTGTGTGTGTGTGTGTGTGTGTGTGTGTGTGTGTGTGTGTGTGTGTGTGTGTGTGTGTGTGTGTGTGTGTGTGTGTGTGTGTGTGTGTGTGTGTGTGTGTGTGTGTGTGTGTGTGTGTGCGTGTGTGGACCTTCCCTGTGTGTGTTGAAAGGATTCCCCACTGCTTCTTCTGTTGACATCCAATTATCCCTGGACAATCCTGTGGTTAACTGGCAGCCCTACCTTAGCACCCTCAGTCCTTGTACTGCTTCACATGAGAACAGTTCATTGTGTTACTGCCGTAGAGACAAGTTGATCAACAGACTCAACACAGATTCAATATACCAGTCACTGCACCGGCTTCTGGTGGTGTAGGAGGAAGTGCAGGTCAGTGCTGCCACCCTGTGCTTGATTGAATCAGCTAGTGTGGGAGGCAAGGTTGGTTAGTGGTGTGGGGAGCATGAATGGACCAGCGTATTGAGGTCGGGGTGTGTGCGTGTAGCGGCTTGTGTGTCTGTGGCGTGACAGTGAAGGCGGGTGTAGGCTTTGTCAGATGTCCTTCTCCTTCACCTTTGCCAACCATGTGAGGCTGTGTCCTGGTTCAGTTTTGACTTAACACATATACCGACCAACTGTATTGAAGTGGTAACAGTCAGTCAGTCATTAACTGTGCACTGTTCTACACTGATACACTGAACTATGTAAGAAGTATATATCCTCTTGAACACCACACACAAACGCACACGCACACACAAACACACACCACACGCACAAACGCACACACACACACAAACGCACACTTCTACGCCTCATTTCCCTTCCCCCACGCGATGTTGACTCTTCAGTTTTCATCACTTGTCACCTCACAGTAAGCTTGTCCAACTGTTTGTGTTGAGAGCAGTCTCATGACAGCTGCTGGGGGGGGATGTCACCATGATGTGGCCATGTATTGGGTGGTCTGTAGACCCTCCACAGTTGTCAGTGTAAATGTGAGAGCACATCACATGTCAATGAGCTGGTTCTAAAGGGTTCTTCCAGAGAGAGGGAGAGGGAGGGAGGTAGGGCTGTGACTGCATGGGGTGGGTGGTGGTGGGAAGTTAACGCGAGTGACTGGGGATTGCAGCTGTCCCTAGTCTGTTCACCAACATTGGAGCGTGTGATTGCTATGCAGTGGGACATCCCTGGCCATTTAGGGGTGTAGGTTTGGACGGCAAAGGCAGTAGTGTCATCTCCCTGAGGAGCGAGCAGGTGTATGGCTTGTGGTGGTCTGGGCGGGGGAGTGTGTCCCTTTAATGGTAACAGTTTAAGTGGCGAGTCCCGCTGACCGTGTACCCGTAGTGGACTGTGAAGGGCATGCACTTTGAGTTCATTTGGGGTGGCCTGACTTGTCCCGTTGTGTGTGTGTGTGTGTGTGTGTGTGTGTGTGTGCGCGCACACGTACACATGTGCATATGTGTGTGCATGAGTGCATTTGTGGATCCATCTGTGTATGAAACTGAACAACTCGTGAATTCAACATTGTTGACCATTTGTGATGGCCCACTTTCTCTTCCTAAGATATCGGAGAAGGGAAAATGTTGTCAACAATGGCAGGCAGTTATGAATTGACTTCACACTTCCGTTTTGTAGGGAAGACTAGAGTGGGAATCAAACTGTGGCCACCGTGTCACCCTGGATGACGTTTCACTGGATGAGCTTTGCGAGGCCGAGAGGCGGGCGCTGCAGGAGGTGGCCCTGGCCAAGTTGAACAGGATGGACTTCAACATCCCCTCCAGTTTAGTCAAGGGTGAGTGAGCCTGGCAGCTGCCAGTGTAAAGGCACACACACGGGGAGGCAGTTATGTGTGTGGCTGATCTGGAGGGACGACTAATGGTAGACATGATCTTACCAACATGGTGATAAACACGTCAGAATTGCCTCACACCTGGTTGCCTCAAGAAGAAACATTTGAAGCAGTCAAGGATGACGGCGCAAATGGTGGAACTTCTGCTTCACAAAGCTTTTACGAGCTGTGTCTTTATGTGCATGAGTTGTCACTAGTGGAGGGCAGTGTGATGTGTTTGAGGATTCTGTGCTAATGCCCCTTGTGTTGCTTGGCAACCTTGCCACAGTGCTGCTTTAGCCATTTCACTATATGGATGTGCTGTGTACAGTAGGTTGTGTGTTATGATGTGTGTGATGATGTAGCTGCATTAGGGGGAAGCAGTGCATTCTTTTATGAGTGCCGCTGACATTGTCTGGGAAGGGTGGAGTGTGAGGAGAGTGTGTGTGTGTGTGTGTGTGTGTGTGTGTGTGTGTGTGTGTGTGTGTGTGTGTGTGTGTGTGTGTGTGTGTGTGTGTGTGTGTGTGTGTGTGTGTGTGTGTGTGTGTGTGTGTGTGTGTGTGTGTGTGTGTGTGTGTGTGTGTGTGTGTGTGTGTGTGTGTGTGTGTGAGAGAGTGTGTGTGTGTTGAAGGTAGGATGTTTGCGTCCCATCCTGCAACACACCAAGAATGCAGCCAGGAGTGAGATCCAGATGATTCAGCTGAAGAGACAGAAGGCTGGCTTCAGTTGACACTGGCACTTCCCTGAAGGGAATGAGAAGGCTGGGATGTGGCCTCTGGGGTCTTTGGGAATAGCTGAACTGTCCACTACCTACAGCACAAGGAGGATTCATCTGTAAAAGTCCTTTCTTGATCGTTTCACATGATTGCGTGCTTGCGTCATCTATCACACTTCCTGACTAAGAGCAACACAAGCCCCATCACTGCTGCAAAGGGCCCCCTTCCTCTAGATAGTATTGAAGCACTGCCATTGACTCATGCACTGTGGTGTATTCTGTTTGTGTGTGTGATGTGTTTGGCTGCCTCATGCTGACAGTGTGGTGTACTGGCTGTGGTGTGATCCTCGTGTGTGTGTTCTTGTCCAGTGCTGTCTCAGGTTTCAACTGCTCGGAACAAAGTTCAACGGAGATCATTTAGAAAGAAATTGGCAGCAGACAGAGGTTGGTGCACACACACACACACACACACACACACGCACACACACACACACACACACGCACGCACACGCACGCACGCACACACACGCACACACTCAGTTCCTTAATGATGTGAGATTTCAGGCATGTTTGTATGTCAAGCGGTCAGCTGGAATATTTCACGAATTTAAATTTAAAAGTAATTCATTAATGTTTGGTTCCCCACTAACCTGGTTGCCTCGGGAGACCGCCACCTCATGTGGCCATAGTACCACTCGTTGCCAGGTAGTGGTAGTGTTGCTAAACAACCGTGAGGCGTTCAAAGAGAGCCAGAAGGTGTGAGCGTGTGTGTTGTTCCCTGCGTCCGCTTTGAGTTGCTCCTATTACATTTGGTCAGCCTTTTATCACCTAGTAACACGTCAGATCTACAAACCTGTTCACTCAGGTTGTCAGCTATTTTAGTCAAGTTGTCCAGCCCCTACTTTGTCACGGGAAATGACATAGTAAGGGCTGGCAGCTAGATTAGTCGTCAACACGCCAGTACTGGATTTGTATGCATGATTAGGTATGCCTAACCCTACTAATTATGGTACACAGTTATACTGTATCAATGATAATGTATAAAGAGATATTATATAGTTATATGCATAATATGTATAGTATAATTTGACTGTGGTACCTGGTGCCTATGTGAATAGTTGATATGATAAGGTTGTGCGAATTGTTTGCCTTTGAAGTGAGTGTTTGAAGTTATGAGGAGTGCTGTAGCCATGGCAACACATGTATCACCTACCAGAAGGTGTCATGTGCAACACCAAAGATGACAGAGAGTGGGGTGGAGTGTTCCTTGAACAACACATTGCAATGCAGTGACACCTCTCTACTCCGGGCACCTATGGGACGGTTTGCGACCCAAGTGTCCTGATTAGAGAGGTGTCCTCATTTCAGAGGTAGTTTTGTGCTCATCTCTATGTAGCCGGGACAGTAGGCACTGTCCTCATTAGAGAGGTGTCCTATTTCAGAAGTAGTTTTGTACACATCTCTACATCTGTATGTAGCTGGGAGGGTAGGCAAAGCCCTCGTTGAAGGGGTTCTGGCTTGTTGATTTGTCTACCAACTCATACCGACCACGCCTCACACATACCTCGCAAACACGTCACACACACAGTTCAAGCATGGTTTGCACAGACACTGTATTTCCAGATGTTTTAGCCATGACCGACCGGAATCACTGTAAGTCAGCCTCATGTTCAGCTGTCGTTACTATTAATCTGGCCTTGTTCTGTCACCCCCACCCCTCCCCTCCCCTCTCCTCCCCTCCCCACCCCTCCCCACCCCTCTTCACCCCTCCCCACCCCTACCCTTCCCCACCCCTCTCCTCCCCTCCTCACCCCTCCTCACCCCTCCTCACCCCTCCTCTCCCCTCACCCCTCCCCACCCCTCCCCTCCCCTCCCCACCCCTACCCACCCCTACCCTCTATTCCTCTGTGTTGCCAGAACAAAACCATGTGTTTGGACAGCCTCTTGCTCGAGCAGTCTTTCAAGACAAGAGCCCATCATCACGGCGACTGTCATCCCCACTGGTCTTGAACCCTCTACCCTGCCGTAACTCCACCCCAGTCAACAAGCTTGGTGGAAAGGGAAGCTTGCATTCTATCTCCACCACCTCTATCCTCAGTGACACACCCTCAGACACACCCCTGCCCAGTATCTCCTCCCCCACCCACTCCATGTCCCTTCAGTTCAAATCGCACAGTAGCTCCCGGCTACATGGGGGGGCGTCGGCCGTGTGCTCCCCGCTCCCTGATACCTCAGACCGTCACTTCTCCCTCAACATCGAAGCGGAGGAGACTCAGCTTCAGCTTCTAAGGGAAGGAAGCAGCATGTTCTCATTGGATGCCTCTCCGGTGCCACTGTCCCCTCGGACGGAGCGCAGAGCACTACTGACCCCCTCCCCTCCCATGGTCCCTGCTGTGGTACAGAACTCAATAGACTACCTACACTCCAAAGGTGTGTGTGTGTGTGGGGGTGTGGGTGTGTGTGCGTGTGCGTGCGTGCGTGTGTGTGGGACCTTGTACCTGATCACTAGTGTTTACTGATCACTACACTCTCCACTAAAGACTGTTGACGTTACAGCTCTTCTCCATGCACAGGTATAACCACTGAAGGAATCTTCAGGATTTCTGGATCCAAGGCTCGTATTGCTCAGGTGGGTCCTTCCTCCCTGCTTCTACTGGTGGAGGTACTTCCCGCATGGACCGGTCGGCAGCTAGAGTGCAGAGCACCAGTGACAGCAGGGGGAGGGAGTGGGTTGCCTTGTAGCACCATCTATTGGCAGTTACCAGTTTGTTTGGCACGTGTTGCTATGGCCACAGGGCGGGGCTATTGTTACTTTATGTCACCGCCGAGTCATGTGTGTGCTTGTACCCATGACAGCTGAGCAGGGACAACTAGATCTCTCGTTACCCTGGCAGTTTGAGCCAATTTATGTAATGGTCCTGATGTAGGCGGTGTAGGAGTCCATCCCTAGCCCCATTCTGTCGGCCATTTTATTGACCACAGACAAAGTTGATCTGGTACAGCGGATTTACGCAATCTTGCAACAGGTTCCAAATCTTTGGACAGTCGTTACCTAGGATACGGACTGTCTGACATCCTAGTTGTGTACAATTTTGGTTCGTAACCTAGGTAACGACTACCCACAGTTTGGGAACCTGTTGCAAGATTGCGTAAATCTGCTGTAACTTTAGTCCAAGACCTTGGCATGTGTGATGTCATAAGTTGTCGTGAACTGTCATGTGTGATGTCATAAGTTCTCATAAACTATCATGTGTGATGTCATAAGTTGTCGTGAACTGTCATGTGTGATGTCATAAGTTGTTATAAACTGTCATGTGATAGTACCAGCATGCACTGATGACATGTTCTTGAGCATGACACAACTGTTAATGATATACGTATCCCTTGCAGGACGTTTCAACCACCCGGAGGTCTTTGTCAACTTTGGAGTAGTTGACAAAGACCCCTGGGTGGTTGAAACATCCTGCAGGTGATACATCATTGGAAAGGGTTGGTTCTCTAATACCAGCTTCACAACAGGGTTGAAAACCTTGCTGACGTTTCGACCAGATGCTCTGGTCTTCTTCAGGGCTTTGGTTTCTTGCCAAATAAGGAAAGCATTAGGGGAGCGCGGGCGAATCCAATGCATTTTTATTCCTTAGGAGAGCTAGCTAGCGAGGAGCCAAGCGAATCAAGCAGAAACGTCGGTACGCTACACCTCTGGAAACCTCTCACCCTGAAGAAGACCAGAGCATCTGGTCGAAACGTCGGCAAGGTGTTCAACCCTGTTGTGAAGCTGGTATTAGAGAACCAACCCTTTCTGATGCCTGAGCCAGCTGAGAAGCCCTCACTTGATTCATCATTGGCAGTTATATCCTGCTCCAGAAATTGTTATCAATCAATTTGTCAGTGCACCTATGAGTGGGTCAGGGTGCCTAGAATAGTAACCGCTGGCTAAAGGCTTCCCCTGTATAAATAGCTTACCAACCAACCAAATGAGCCTGTACAGTGTCAATGACGACATGGTGACATGTTTGTACTCGTCATACGTACATATATTCACATTGTGCAATGGACAAAGGAGAGGGCTCCCGTGCCCGGCACATGCCAGTACAGCGATGGCACAATAACCCATAGACCCTCAAATTCCCCTTGCCTGTAGTCTCAGAGTGTCCACTGTGCAGTACTTTGTGAGATGGCTGTTCTAACTGTTGTGTTCGGTAAGGCATGCTCTGATAATCAGATAGGCCAGGTTGTCAGTTGATGGCAGTGCCAAGGATTTGGACTTTAGATACCAGGTCACCTCTTGGGATGATGTATTAGGCAGAGAGGGTTTAGTTTACTAAGCTGAGTCGGGCTTCCTCGTTAGGTCCTCCCCTCTCCCCTCCCCTCTCCTCCCCACCCCTCCCTTCTCTACTCCTTTATATAGCTTCGTGACCGTTTTGACCGCGGTGAGAATGTGCAGCTGAAAGGAGATGTGAATCCTCATGATGTGGCCTGTCTGCTGAAGGAGTACTTGAGGAGTCTCCCTGAGCCTCTCATTGCCAGGGAGCTCTACAGCTACTTCCTCATGACCAGACGTGAGCACACCCGCACACACACACAGACACACACACACACGCACGCACGCACACACACACGCACGCAAGCACACATTGCAACAAAAAAGACACTATTTGAAACTCACTATCATGTGGTGCAATGTTGCTGGGTAACGATCAAGCTCATATCTGATTGGTCCATTGTGGATGCTGTAATGCATGGATTTGTGTCAATACTTGCCATTACACACATATGCACAATGCTTGGGTGATTTCCCCTGTGAATCCCCCTCCCCCCCCCCCTCATCCACTCAGGTATCCAGTCTCGCAGTCAGCGTAGAGACACCCTTCGTCTCCTCTGCTTGCTGCTGCCACGCCCCAACCGTGACACCCTAAAGTGCCTGCTTCACTTCCTAAACCAAGTGGCTCTGTACTCGGCGGACATCATCCTCATGGACGGCACAGAGGAGCAGGGCAACAGGATGTCGGAGGAGAACCTGGGCATGATCATGGGACCCAATATACTGCACAAGGTGGGGGAGGGGCCAAGAAAGGGGGAGGGGCTGAAGAGGGGAGGGTTCAAGAAGGATCGGGCAAGGAGAGGGGGAGGGTCTGAAAAATGAGGATGGACTGACATTGGGGGAGGTGCTGAAGTGGCCGAGGAAGTAGAGGGAAGAGTTCGATTTGTGTGTGTGTGTGTGTGTGTGCCTGTGTGTGCGTGTGTGTGTGCCTGTGTGTGTGTGTGTGTGGTGTGTGCGTGTGTGTGTGTGTGTGTGTGTGTGTGTGTGTGTGTGTGTGTGCCTGTGTGTGCGTGTGTGTGAGAGAGCTGTCAGAAGTCAATGTGACTGTGCAGTGCCTGTTGTTGCTGTTTACCTTCTGTCCTGCCCTCCCCCCCCCCCCCCCTCCTGCTGCAGAGGAAGGTTTGCTCAGAGTACTCTTCACTGAGTAAGGGCGAGAGTGAGGATGTGAGCCTCGTGGGGCAAGTGGTGGAGGACCTCATCAAGATGGAAGGCACCATCTTCAAGGTAAGGGGTGAGGAGTGATGGTGTATGTGAGGGGTGATGTGTATGTGAGGGGTGCTAGTGTGTACATGGGTGGATGGGAGGTGATGGTGTGTGAGGGGTGAGGGTGTACGTGGGTGGATGGGAGGTGAGGGGTGAGGGGTTGGGGTGTATGTAAAGGGTGATGGATGAGGTATGAGGTGTATGTGAGGGGTGAGGATGTACGTGGGTGGGTGGACGGGTGGTGATGGTGTATGTGAGGGGTGAGGGGTTAGAGTGTATGTGAGGGGTGAGTATGTGGGTTGAACTCAGTACAAAATATAGTTGAAGGTGTGGCATGAGGAATGTTCCTATTGGTTGAGGTTGTGTGCCTTTTCCTTCAGGTCTCAGGAGAGCTGCTTGACGAGGCAATGGACCGTCTGACACTGACTGACCCACTGTCTGCAGACTTCCTCTTCAGGAAGAGATGCAAAGTACCAGGGTAAATCAGTGTTGACTGCACAGAGGATAACCCTACCATTAGTGCTCGGGGATAACCCTACCATTAGTGCTTGAGGATAACCTTGTTATTAGTTCACAGGGTATAACCCTATTATTAGTGTACATGGTGTAGAGCTGCTTCTAGTAGCCATCCATTCTTGTCTCAGCACAGTTTTGGAATGTAAGTGACTCTTGCCCCACCTTCCTTTGTCTGCCTCAGGTTGGAGTATGAAGAAGACGACAGTCTATCATTTCAGGAGCTCACTGACATTGGGGCCAGCCGAGAGCAGCTCACTCCAGGGCAGGTGGCCATGCGCCGATCCAAAAGCTCTGAAATACTGCGTCTGAAGAATGCTGAACATCGGCCCTCATCAGCAATGGAGAGGAGGAGTGAGGTGGCGGACTCCGCCTCCCTGAATGCGGCCAGTGACAGCAGTCTGACAGGGGCGGACAAAGGAGCGAGGTTGGAGCCAGGGGGGTCACTCTTAGCTCAAGGCATCTCCCTAGCACAGGATGATGGTGAGGAGGAGGAGGGGGAGGGGGAGGAACAAGTGGTGGCACTCCCTACAGATGACAGCCAAGAATCACTGCATGAAGAGGGGCTTCCCCAGGACAGCCCCACTCCTCCGTTGCACGGTGATGGGCCCAGCAATGCTGTTTGTCTGACAGAGCTGGGTGGGGAATCCCCCATCAGCTTGTTGGCACACAACCGAATGAGCAGTGAGTCCAGCAGCAGCTCCAACCCTGTGCTGCCCTTCCCCGGGGGCTGCAAGACCGAGGGTAGTGACTCTGCTTTCTCCTTCACAAGCTCGTCGCTCAACACTGGCTCACGTTCCTCATGTGAAGGTCTCACACCTGCAGCAGAGACAGTGGATGGCTATGGTGCTGTCAGCCCCATCCGCACCCAAGATGGCTGCCGTTCATCTGATTCACCTCGGCCAGCACAGTCTGCCTCTGGAACAATCACAGACAGTCCATCAGTGCCCCTGGAGAAGAAGGACAACAAGAGTTATTCAAAGGATGAAGCAGACTTGCTCACCATTTCAATGCGTTTTCGAGAGCTAGAGTCCCAATTGGCAGGTTTGGACACACACATATCGCAGTGGAGTGCAAAGGAGAAGACACAGCTGCGACGTTCGGCAACCACACAACACTGGACCACCACACGCGAGGAGCAGTTCTCAGACTTGGACTCTCACCTGGAACAGCTCACTTCTGAGCTGACCACGCTGGAGTCATTCTCCCAGCCTCGGACAGACGGCGGGTTGGATAGGGGTGGTGTTGTGGAGTACTACTCCTTATTGACTTCGCAACACAGCAGTGCAGTGGAAGGGAAGAGTGGGAAGGGTGGTCCACACTCAGGAGAGGAGTCCCAGAACAGCCTTGTCGGTGGAACCAGTGCATTGAGGTCATCGTCTCATACACAGTCCGAATTGGCATCCGAGTCTCCCGGCACAAGTCGAAATGAGAATCAAGAAACTCCTCTGAATTGAGAGTGTGGCATCAGACGATGGCAGCAGAGCCTGTCAACACACTGACTGGAGCAGGTTGTATTACATGTCTGGGTGTATACTGTGAGACAAGACTGGACTACATGTCAATATTGTATTTCAATTCAATCAGATATATTGTATGACAGCATGCATGGTGTGAATGCGGCCGGGGTGGAATGAAGGTTGTTAGGCACGTTATGTGTTCAGTTCTGAAACTGGACTGTTCCTTTGAATGATTGAGCGCACCAAGTTGTTTAGGCAGCCATGTTTGTCATGGGCTTGTCAGGCACGCTAAACTGCTGTGTACACAAGTCTGGCCCGAACATAGCTACCCAATTGCTGTGTGTGACTTGGCAAGCTTGACTGTATGTCCGATAGGAACAGTCTACTGTCGGGATTGGTGTCTTCTCAAGTGCACCATAATACTGTGAATATGGAGCCCCACATGCATGCACGCACGCACACACCCACACACAAGCACATCCGTACATCCTGACTGTGTGTGTGAAGTGCATTATAGGGGGAGTCATTACTTCGATCACTGCAGGTTTTCCAGTGCTGCATACTCTGAAGGCTGCGTGTATCATGCATGCCCTGACACTATTCTAACCCTGCCCTGATTGATTTAGGTACGGGTCATAAGTCAGACACTTTTGAAACAAAGGAAGACACCATTCTAACCATGGTCGCTCATCACTCTAGAAGCTGGGAGATGATTGCACTATTCCTATAACTCTTCTAGTTACAGCCTTCAACTGCTCTTACTTACAGACAGGTCTTGTGTCCAACCCTGCTTGTGGCAACGGACCATGTGCGATGACAGACATACAGACACACGTGTTCTTACACTGTACTAATAATGACACTGGCTATTTCAGCTCAGCTTCAGTCACTGTGTATGAATGTACGTACACACTGTGTGTGTGTTGG
Source organism: Ianthella basta (assembly GCA_964019415.1). Lineage (NCBI taxonomy): Eukaryota > Metazoa > Porifera > Demospongiae > Verongiida > Ianthellidae > Ianthella > Ianthella basta. The sequence continues at coordinate 359,483 of OZ025875.1, read as the reverse complement.
ATGGTGGTGTGGTGATCACCAACATGTTACAACGTTTTAAAAAAATTGGTCCAGGCAACAGTCCAGTTCCATCGCATTGGAATGGAAATCAAAATGAGGACAGCCACTGGGAGAAATGCATACAGCAAATATACAGTGTTGTGGAGAAATGGGAGGGCTGCAGTGATGTGAGTGTGGTGTGTGTGTGTGTGTGCGTGTGTGTGCGTGTGTGTGTGTGCGGTGTGTGTGTGCGTGTGTGGGGTGTGTGTGTGTGGTGTGTGTGTGCATGTGTACATGCAGGAGAGGAGAGAGGTTAAAAGTTGATTCATCCATCACATGCACACTCACTGACTGCACTACTCGATTGTGTGTGTGTGTGTGCGTGCGTGCGTGTGTGTGCGTGTGTGTGTGTGTGTGTGTGTGTGTGTGCGTGTGCATGTGCGTGTGCGTGTGTGACACTCACTGCTGTATCCTAGAAACGTGATGTAGATGTAATAGCCTAAGGCCACCAGCCAGAGGAGGTCAGCCATGATCACACCGATCACTCCATCCCATTGCAGTGCTGAAGAGAAAGGAGGTGGAAGGAGATGGAATAAGCAACTGCTATTAATCCACCTGTCACACTCACCTCTTCCATGATACTCTCACATCACAATCACTCTCCCACCAGCACACCCCCTCCCACCATCACACTCACCCATCCTACCATCACATTCATCCCTCCCACCATCACACTCACCCATCCCACCATCACATTCACCCCTCCTACCATCACACTCACCCCTCCCACCATCACACACACCCCTCCCACCATCACACACACCCCTCCCACCATCACATCCCTCCCACCATCACACTCATCCCTCCCACCATCACACTCACCTCTCCTACCATCACACTCACCCCTCCCACCATCACATTCACCTCTCCTAACATCACACTCATCCCTCCCACCATCACACCCCACCATCACACTCACCCCTCCCACCATCACATTCACCTCTCCTACCATCACACTCATCCCTCCCACCATCACACCCCACCATCACACACACCCCTCCCACCATCCACACCCCTCCCACCATCACACTCATCCCTCCCACCATCACACTCACCCCTCCCACCATCACACTCACCCCTCCCACCATCACATTCATCCCTCCCACCATCACACTCACCCATCCCATCATCACACTCACCCCTCCCACCATCACACTCATCCCTCCCACCATCACACACACCCCTCCCACCATCACACTCATCCCTCCCACCATCACACTCACCCCAAAGTAGAATTAGCTGTAGTCCATGTAACATCACCATGAGAGAGAAGAATCCATTCAAGTGCACATCAAAAGCATACGCCCACTCAACCCGCTGGTCCCCGCCCTCTTCCATACTTGGCACTCGGAAGAACTTGTTAGCAACAATCCTATACACACAAACAATGAAATTAAAGTCTGAAGGTGTCATGTGACAGTCATGTGACTTACCACATGACTGTTGCCAGTAGCAACCCCACTCCAATGCAGTCCACAAACACAACCCAGAGTAGAAACTTGAAGAACCCAAGCACTCCCAAACTGAGTGCTACGGCAAATCCAATTGAGGAAACTGCACAGTCGGTGAAAAAAGCTCAATTAAATCCCGTACGTTGCTTTCAGATAAAGACTCAATAGGACACTCTATACAGTGCATGGATAGTATAGGAGCCCATGACTCTTAGTAGTGATGTAGCAGCCCTTGGGCTACTGGTAAGAAGCACTTGCTTACTCAGTAAAAAGCCACTCAGCAGTACAAGGAACGCAGGGTCATCCCTGGCCCAGTGGTGTTTGGTCTGCTTTTGGTAGTGGAAATTCTTGTAACTGGGCAGTGGGTTAGGGAGTGAAGGGAGAGTTACTGGCTACGTAGTGCCATATGGCATGTGATTCCTTGACTGCAGCTTTAGCGATCTGCTTCATTAGCGTCCTTTGGTCCTGTACACTTGTCTTCGGGACCAAAGGACATTGATGAAGCAGATCACTAAAGACACACACACACACATGCGCACACACACACGCGCACACACACACACACACACATACACACACACACATACACACACACACACACACACACACACACACACACACACATCCATCCATCCATAAACTGCTTGCACTCCAAGGTCTCCATGAGAAAGGGAGTGCTACAGGCCAAGAAAACCCCTCACTGTGGTTGTCTTCTGCTACAGAGCCACTTGTGGTTGTGAAGTCCCTGACGGTTAAAGGGCTTCCTGCAGTGTTCACTTTGGACAATGATGGCTGGGGCATGCTTCTGACATTGGTGGTTGGTCAAACCTGCCCAGTTTGTAGCTTCAAAGTGACAACCAGGATGGTCACACACCAACTCCAAAGTAGCAGCGGTGAGACGTGACTCTCCAGCACTTTTCTTCTCATCCTTCATCTGGTCCTCCTTCCGCTCAGCTTCGGCATTGAGGAGAGCACCACTCATCTTCACTGCTCTTTGTCAGATCTATTCTATGCACTCACATGCCTATCTTCTTCGAAACCATACCTCACCAGGTCACTCTGTACAAGATCATTCTAACAACGCTTCTGTCCTCCCATTGACTGACCCCCACCAACGAGGGTACAGACGCGCGCGCACACACACACACACACACACACACACACACACACACACACACACACACACACACACACACACACACACACACACACACTCACACACACACTCACAGTTTCTGTGGTGCCACCAACAGAAAAGACATTTGCCAAATTGCAAATTCAAAGTCCATGTGCCGAAACTTCAGGAGTCGCTTAAAGTACACCATTCTGCTGGATGAGGTTTGCAGCCAATCAGCTGCAAGGGGTGAGGGATGCATGCAGTGGACCGTGGCAAGGTAAGCACAGGCAGGGAGACATATTACAGAAACACTCAAACAAGCTAAAGTGTACACATCCACACAGAACACAAACAAGACAGGCAATGATGCCCCAAGGCAGACCCAGAGTGGCGAGCTAGATCCTCGGATTGTAACTGCTTACAATTGCACTAAATAATTCCCTACATCTGTGCCGCGTGAGCACGCGAAGGGCTCAGTGAAGGGCCATCAAAGGCTTACCCATGCAGTTGAGCTCAGGGTCGATTGCGCAACACCTTTTGAAAATGGACGACGAAGAGAAGATTGATTGGAAGCCGTGCAGTGGACTCAAATACGAACTACTGAAGTGCCTAAGAGAGAGTGCATGTGTGGTTGAGGTGGGTAGTCTGAAATCTTGAGTGCTTTTGCTTCTTCTGAGCTGCACACACTCCAGTCCTTTTCCCATTTCAGGAAGGGAAAACCCCACGTCAGTGTTTGCAGGACAATCTTGCTCCCGACTGTAATTCGTTTCGATATGCTTACTTCGAATGCAAGAGATCCTTAGTAAGATAGCCTGCAGTGTGTGTGTGTGTGTGTGTGTGTGTGTGTGTGTGTGTGTGTGTGTGTGTGTGTGTGTGTGTGTGTGTGTGTAGGTGTGTGTGCGTGTGTGTGTGTGTATCTGCATGAGTTGGCTCCTCATTGTAGGCTATAGCTGTGTTTGTTCTCCTCACCATCTTCTGCAGCTGGATAACAGACAGCGCTTTAGAGGGAAGAAAGGATACTAAGAAAGTTTCCTGCCACCTTCATAGCAACATACTGCACAGTGCACCTCTGCCTGCCATTGACTATTACACTCCTTTCCTATGGCCCTGAAACTGGGTCAAACCTGGATTAACTGGTCCATGTGTTATTTTCCTGAATGTGTGGATACCTGTTTAATTTGATGTAATGACGATGGTAATTGCCCACCTGCTGTTAATTAGACCACTGTCTGGATAATAATATAAAGGCCCATTGATCTCCCCCACTCCACCCAGCATGTATGCGATGACCTCACACATCACACTATTGGAGAGGATGTTTCCATTGAGTGTATTTGAATACATACCCAATTTTAGTACAATCTGTTTCAGCCTAAAAGTGATGACTGCTATTATTAGGTCCCAGGAAATGGCTGTTTTCCCTTGAGTCCTCTATGTAGCATGTCCATTGTCCATAATGGGTTCACTGCTGGTGCAACTTGACTAAAGTTGATGGTCAAATTGTTCCAAATGGAAGTGCTCATCAACCCCACACCACCCTCCCATTGGCATAGGCGGCCACCGAATAGCCCCCCCTCCCCCCCACACCGTGTCATCTGCCCCTGTTTGGTACTTCGTGTGTTGTGTCTCGCACTATACTTGGGTGACGTAGCAGTTTAAACACTTGGTGGTTGAAAGGTATGGGCACCCTAGGCACAGTTGTGTCTCTGCTTAATGAGAGTATTTCTCTGGTATGATGAATCATTTGAAATCAATTTCACATTCTCGTTCTGTCTGCGTTAACTGACGTTTCGTAGTAGCAGGATGTCCAAGAAGGTGATTGTCACTGGGGCGTCTGGCCTTTTAGGGCGAGCTATAAAGGCAGAGTTCGACAGGGCGGGATGGAGCTGCATCGGCACAGCCTTCTCCAGAGCACGAGGCGATCTGGAGAAGGTGGACCTGACCGAGCAAAGCCAAGTGGAAGCGTTGCTTAGCAAACACAACCCGTCGATCGTGGTTCACTCTGCAGCTGAAAGACGCCCTGATGTTGTCGATAAGCGCCCACATGAGGCGGAGATCCTGAATGTCGCGGCTACGCAGCACCTGGTGGACGCCTGCGCCAAACAGAAAGTGTTCGTGCTGTACATTAGCACCGATTACGTGTTCGACGGCAAGGCCCCTCCGCACAAGCCCACCTACCCACCCAATCCACTGAACAGCTATGGACGGCTGAAGAGAGAGGGAGAGAAAGTCGTCCTCCAGTATCCAAAGAGTGGAGTGCTACGTGTCCCCCTCCTTTACGGGGAAGTGGAATGGCTAGGAGAAAGCAGTGTGACCACGCTGTTAGAAGGCGTGCGAAAACATCCCGAGCCAGTGAAAATGTCCAATTACGAACTGAGGTATCCTACATATTGTCCTGACGTTGCCATGGTGATTCGTCAAATTTCAGAGCACCACCTGTCTGACCCAGCCTTCACTGGGGTGTGGCATTGGAGTGGAGCTGATTGCATGACCAAATACGCCATGGCTACTGCCATTGCCGAGATGTTCTCCCTCCCACACGAGCACCTCTCTGCGGATGACACTCCCTCCGGCGGCGTATCCCGCCCATACGATTCTCAACTGGACTGCACAGAGCTGCAGAAGCTTGGCTTTGGGAAGCAGACACCGTTCAGTGAAGGTGTGAAGCTTGTACTGCAGCCCTACGTCTCCTAGCAGCTGAGAACACTTCTGAAGTGCATAAAAACTATGACTAGTGTTACAATTTCCCCTAGATTTTATTCAATGTCTCTTATGTCACGATTCACTGATTACATTGTGTGTGTAGCATTTTGGTGTTGATAGTTAAGATAGAGTGGTTTAATCAGTAACTGATAATTACTGCTACTGGCTCCACTCTTGGTAGTCCGTACTGAGTGTGCTCTTGACAGTGGCAATCACAAGACTCTGGTTACAAGGGCGAGACTGTCTTGTGAAAGCCTGAGTGGCTAGCTAGGTTATCCATGTAGACTGTTTGTACGATCTAGGACACCGGCAGGTCACTTCTTTATCCAGTGCAATGTTTCACCTGACATGGGCTCATCAGGCGAATATCGGTCACTGAGTAGGTATTGAATGCCTGAAGAAACTTGGATGTGTCATCTGCTTACCTACCTTAGAGGTGCACACCACCTTCTTGGTGCGAAAACACCCACACTATATATTTCAAGTCACCTGAAGATGCTTGCTTGCGGCAGTAATCCTCGTTCCAGTCGCAGAGTAAGCTCTGTCCCTCGAGAATGTCATTTCCTGCAACAGTCACTTATTCTTTGTCCTGAAGGAGACCAGAGCATCTGGTCGAAACATTGGCAAGGTTTTCAACCCTGTTGTGAAGCTGGTATTAGAGAACCAACCCTTTCTGATGCCTGAGCCAGCTGAGAAGCCCTCACTTCAGTCACTTATTGCAATTGCCAATACCAACTCTATATACAACCAACCCAAATGTAGGTGCATGCCCTGGGTCCCTTGGTTGTTATGTGGCTAACTATCTACAAATGGCCTGGATACGCGGCTAACCCAAGTGGTGCTGTACACAATGTAGTTTGAGCGGCTGCCTAGGCTCCATGACAACCAGTAGCCCCACGAGTGCTCCTCGAAGTAGTATCTAGGAACAGAAGTGGCCACCTGTCGATAGAGTGCTGCTCTTCAACAGTGAGCAAGTTGGACATGCTTGGGGAATAATGTGATCAGAGTCTGAGCACCTGTATCACTATGAATGTCATTAGCATACTGAGGAGCTGTTGCCAAGGGGCCAAGGCAGGCTGTCTTGTTCTGTCTTGTAAGGTGATGTTACGGTAGGTTCCATACTCATGACCTAATGATGGACCACCACTGTGGGTAGTAAACATGCACTCTAGCATTCTGGAACCACACACTGGGCAGGGGCAATGGATGATTGCCTCCAGTCATCTAGCACCACCCACCCACACACATGCACACATGCACACACACACGCATTTCAAACAGCAGCACATTTCCGCCAGCAGAATGCTAAAATCTCTCCAACTACAAAAATGGCTCTTGCAAAGTTAGTGTAGCTAACTGTTCACATTGTAAGGTACAATGATTGTGAGAAGTTATAATGGAGGAGAGATGGTGGTGTGAAGGGACTGCTACCTCGTGCTGCTGTGTTACATCCACCAGTAGTGATGGTGGTGGGGACTAAACTGGGACTGAGAGACGTCGCTGTTGTACCCCGAGTCTGGAAGTGAGTTGATGGCGGAAGGGTACTTCGGGGAGGCGGCCCTGTCAAACAAGGATGGGTCCACTATGTCCTCTCCTGAGTCGGAGATGGTCGAAGATGGCGGGGAGAAGGGGTCGGAGCAGTAGCTGATTGCGCTGCCTTCGGATGTGGCTTTGGGGCTCCCGAATGCCTGGAGTGCTTCGTCGACGTCTGGGTCACAGGCGTGATACTGGTCCACCGAAGTCGGCACGGTCGCGTATCCTAGGTAGTCCCAGGATGGCAGGCTGTTGTAGGCCGGGCGGGGGTGAGGTTGTGTCCTCCGAGGGAAGGAGGGCACGTTTGAAACGCTAGAGCTATGGGTCAATTTGGCCGTGGTCGTCTGAGGGGTGGAGGGCTTGCTCCTGGGCTTGGTGGCGGGCTGAAGTCGCTTCTGAATGTACTTCCTGTGGTTGACCTTTCTCTTGCTGGAGCCAGTCTTCTCCATGGCCACTCTGACACTCTTGCTCTGGGAGTTGATGAAAGTCAACAAATCGTGGTTTGGGCTAGTCGTCATGATTCCAAAGGGGAAACTTGTATCGCGAAAGAACGCTTTAGTCGAGCCTTAGAACTTCTTTTCGACCGTTAGGTCGTCGTTGGAGCCTCGGAGGAGAGACTCGTTGCGAGTAAGGCACAAAGCTTCGATTACAGACAGATCAACGAGATCCTCTCGTTTTGTGAACAGATTCGGAAGTGAGATCACGTGAGCCCTATAGCGGTCGCAGGGGGCGTGTCGTTTGCTATGGCCTAGCTGGCCAGACTAGTAAGAAGAGTGATATAATCACCGCTGTGTCAGGAATTTGAGTCCATTTGCACCACGGAGGATTTAATGTTTGCACTCGGAGCGTCAAGTTGGTAGTCAAAAGCGCATGATGCACTCACAACAGTTTGCACCTTGTACGCGCAAGTAACAGCAATAAAGTGCCAAAATACCAACAAAACAGGAATGTGTGGGAGGAGCATCACCATAGCTATGGTAACTTGATTCATTTCCTGTCACTGGGCTGGCTGCGGTGACACCGAAGAGCATGGAAGATCCAGACAAGGTCCTTTCTCCACCACACAGAACAGCAGACTCGGATAAGGTTTTCCAGACGTGTCAGCAATGGATAGAGGTTAGCATCCACTGCAAACACAGTGACCCGCGTTTACTGCCTCAGTAGCTCGAATTGAAATCCTTTCACTTCACAGGCAGTGACTGGGAAGGAGTTTCGATATCCGGGCAATTTCAGAAAGTCTCTCGAAGATGGAATCCTATTGTGCGAGTGAGTCCCGCAGTGCAGCCATGCGACGCTCAGAGAGCATTGGCCGTGAAAGGGTAGAAGCCATTTATGTGTTACTCTCGCGCGCGGGAACACACAAGCCTACGTAGCTTGGGCTGCCCGCCACGAGAGGGACTTCTTGTGTGGGCGCGCGTTGGCTGGTGGTCCTTTAGAAGCTACTTAACTGATGGAGCGCCCGAGTGCGCACTGCTTTATTTAATAAGCGTAATGACTGTATGCCCATGTGATGTCACTTGCTTCTCTAGCTATACCACACAAGAGGGGCGAGGGCGGGTGGGGGCGACTTGCTTGATTGTGGGTCTCTCTGGATCAGTTGTAGAGGGTGTTATGTGATTGCAGTTGGAAATCAAGTGTTGTGAAGAACAAACACAAGTTTAAGCTGCCCTCGTACTCCCATAGGCAACATCCAGGGCAGTGGACGCCATTGTGTGTGTGTGTGTGTGTGTGTGTGTGTGTGTGTGTGTGTGTGTGTGTGTGTGTGTGTGTGTGTGTGTGTGTGTGTGTGTGTGTGTGTGTGTGTGTGTGTGTGTGTGTGTGTGTGTGTGTGTGTGCACTGCATACATGGATGTGTTCACACTAGTCAAGTTCACACAAATTTCAAACATTTCAAATGGTTTTCACCTAGCTTCATCCATGAATTGACCCAGGTAACTCAAAGCTGTCAAATTGCGTGAACTTTGCCCAATGTGACCACACTTCCTGTATCCCAGTGTGTGGTGGTACCTGCTGGGCTCCCTCAGTCCTGCTTGTTGTGCAAGTGTTGGCGCTTAGAAGCTGTGTGTCTTGACCCACTTTCCTCTAGTCTCTCTGCTCACTAGCCCTCATTTGTTCTGCATTGTTTCTCCCTCCTCACCCCTCCTCACTCCTCACCCCTCCTCCCTCCTCACCCCTTCCCTTCCTTCTCCCACTCTCTGCAGGTTGGTAAACAAAGTCAAGCCAGGCAGTGTGCCCCACATCACCAGGTTGCCCACTCACCATGCCCACCTGGTGAGATACCACCTGGTGAGATATGCACACGCATACACGTGTGTGTGTGTGTGTGTGTGTGTGTGTATGTGTGTGTGTGTGTGTGTGTGTGTGTGTGTGTGTGTGTGTGTGTGTGTGTGTGTGTGTGTGTGTGTGTGTGTGTGTGTGTTTATGCTAGTACTTTGTGGGTAGAGGTGCTATTGTTTGTCACTTCGTAGTGTATGCATGCTAGCCGTGGGAGGAGTGCGACTGTAGTAGTTGTGGTGGCAGTCATTGTATCCATTTCAAAGCTGTGGTCACATGACCCTGCCATCTACCTGGTGTGATGGATTCTTCGCATATCTGGAACTAACCGTTTGGCATCCTCCTGTTTTGGGTGGGTAAATTGAACTGGATTCCTGACTTCGTGCACTTGAGCTCCACTACATGTGCACTCACAGTATACAAATGTGACTGTGGCAGCCATTGTCAGGCAGGTTATGTATGAGGTGTGTGTGTGTGTGTGTGTGTGTGTGTGTGTGTGTGTGTGTGTGTGTGTGTGTGTGTGTGTGTGTGTGTGTGTGTGTGTGTGTGTGTGTGTGTGTGTGTGTGTGTGTGTGTGTGTGTGTGTGGTCTTAATCTAGCCACTAGCCCCTACTTTGTCATCGCGCACGGGGAGTGGAAGAAAGTAGTGTCTAGCAGAATGTGTGAATTCCACACCTCACGCTGACCAATGAGATCGCTGCTGCCTCAGATCACAGCAGCAATTATGGTGACACTGGCGCTTATTGTACCAAAGTAGAGACTGGGCAACAGTTGTATCCGAGACAGTAATACGTTCGCTGCAGGCTGTGGAGCCCGCGATCCTCGAGGAAAGCCTACGCGACGACGTTTCCACCCTCTTGTGTTGTTTTTTTCTCATTACCGAGTATTATTTGTCAACGTTGTTCGTAATCCACGTTCTTGATAAACGCCCGGTAGCGTGTTCATTGCGAGGTGTGGAATTTACACATTCTGCTAGACCCTACTTTTCTTCCGCCCCCGCATGCAATGACAAAGCGGGGGCTAGCAGCTAGACTAGTGTGGGGAGTATCTGAATAGCCCATCCTCCAGCCGGTATACTTACTTACCTGCTCCCATGATAAGTGCTTGCCACCTGACGCTTCAATAAATATCACTGGCGTACGTCTGGGGAGAGTGTTGGCATGAGTGCATTAACACTGAGAGAAACATTGAACCAGAACATTGAGAAGTGTGGACTTTAATTGATGTGTGGAAATGTACATTTAACTGTTGCATGGAATGCTCAGTTGTCACAAGCGTTTGACACCCTGTAATGTACACCCGTGGGATGTGTGCCTTGGGGCTACGGTGGGGGCTAGCCCGTGGTGGTGTGGAATGTGTGTGTCACTTGTACTATGCCCTGACAATCCTTCCATATCGCCCGTTATGGTATTCCTTAACACAAATTAAGGTAACCAGGCAACCAGAGGTGTTGGTTTGGGAATGTGGAAGTCACTGCAACCATTTTTTGTACCTGTTCCTGAGGAAGCTAGAGATGGGCAAAGGGTTGATTTGGAAAATAAGAAGTAACTTTACCGCATGCTGTGTTTGCACCCAAAAGAGGAAGTGGTGTACTAATGCAGCATGCCTAATATGGAAGTGTGTGTGCATTTGTTGCATAATGATTTGATGCACTCTTCAGTATGTGTGGTTACCTATGTGGGTGGTGTACATGTCTGATGGCTTGTTGTTTTATGTTCCATATCAACTGGGAGTGTCCAGAGGTGTTGTACTTGATTCCCCCTTTCACACGGGCACTGTAATCTGGAGCAGTGCGTACTAGAGCCCCTTTGTGGTGGAGTGCTACCTCTTATGTGTGGTGCAGCTTGACATTGGCGTGTCCTGCAACTCCTCCTTGTAGGACAATGTGAACCAGTTCATTGCTGCTTGTAAAGACCAGTTTGGCATGAAGGGAGGACAGATCTTTGAGGCCACTGACTTGGAGGACCCTGCTCGGCGGCGTGCTTCTCTTGCCAACATGCAGAACCACCCTGAAGGGGATAGGAAGATCCGCAATGTAAGAGCAGCCATTGGCCTGCTATGTTTATGCAGATAGATGGCTGGGTTTATTAATGAGGGAGGGTCCTTAACCCTAACTTCCTCTTTACCTAGGCAACGTGTCTGAATAATGTCTAATGTAGTTGCAATTGGTTGTGTTGCCCTTGGCAACCTGTGACCTTTGCCACCTGTCCAGGTGGCCAACCACAAGTGGCAGTGTTAGTGCGTGACACCACTGATCAGACTTAAGCTTTGCAGCAATTACGAGGCAACACCCTAGCTAAGAAAAATGTATAGGCCTACTATACTAGTACAATTATACTATTCTAGTGCACTATACAGTGTACTATTGTAGGTATTTAGTACAGGTAGTGAAGTGGAGGGTAAGTATGTTGAAGATGTTATCTTGAGATCTGGTGTCATGCATGTGACCACGAAACCTTATGAACTGTGTGATGGATCATCACTTCCTGTGGGCATTCTTTCTTTCCCTGTTCCCTCCTCCATCCTAACTTGTCTCTCTCCCCCATCCCCTTTCCACCTTCCCCCTCTACCCTCTCCTCCCTCCCCCTCCCACTCTCTCCACCCTCTCCTCCCGCCCTCCTCCCTCTCCACCCTCTCCCTCTCCATCCTCTCCTCCCTCCACCTCTCCTCCCTCCCCCTCTCCACCCTCCTCCCTCCCCCTCTCCACCCTCCCCCTCTCCACCCTCCCCCTCTCCATCCTCTCCTCCCTCCACCTCTCCTCCCTCCCCCTCTCCCCCTCTCCACCCTCCTCCCTCCCCCTCCCCTCCCTCCCCCTCTCCACCCTCCTCCCTCCCCCTCTCCACCCTCCTCCCTCCCCCTCCCTCCCTCCACCTCTCCTCACTCTCCCTCCCCCTCCCCCCCCTCCCCCTCTCCACCTGGCTGTAGGTTGCGGTCACTCTGTACTGGCTGGGCCGGCTGTCTGCACAGAGGAAGGACTACACTGGCCCCAAACTGGACCTCACTGCATTCAAGGACCTTCTTGGGGTAAGACACTCCACAGCACAACTCACTGCCTGCATGGCTGAATGAAGGGACTTGTCACTAGCATCTCTGTGGTGTCATTTAGATCTTTCTGCATCTCCATGTCAAGTTGTGAATGTGTGTTTGAGTATGTGGGGGGAGGGGGAATCTGGGGACGAGGATGTGACCCGTGCTTGTGTGTATGCAGTTGGGTGTTCCGTACGTGTGGCTGTGTGGTAGCCTGCCTCCTCCTCCTCCTCCTCCTCCTCCTCCTCCTCCTCCTCCTCCTCCTCCTCCTCCTCCTCCTCCTCCTCCTCCTCCTCCTCCTCCTCCTCCTCCTCCTCCTCCTACTCCTCCTCGTTGCTGCTCTGCAGGGGCGGGATGTGTTCCAGTCGATTGTCTCTAAGCAGATCAAGATCAGCTCTGTAGTGACCCCACCATCAATGCCTCCAGCGAGGCTTCCACCCACAAAGGTAGGCTGCACAGTGGTCATGTGATCATCATGTGACCAGCGGTATGCTGGTACACAGCCAGTGTCCGGTCAGTGTTGGTATTTAACCTTCCCCTGTACCTACACAGGTTACTGACCTCCTGCGCAGTAAACGGCCTCCTCCGATAGCAGAGAATGCTGTCCCAGCATCATCACCCCCTTCCACTCTAGGGGTAGGCAGTCAATGAATACATGCACGCATGCACGCACGCACGCACGCACGCACACACACACACACACACACACACACACACACACACACACACACACACAGATGCAATGTGGTATGTTTTATAGTACTCTTTCATCACATGTTCCTCTGCACCCCAGAAGAGTGCCACTGGTCCTGCTTCTACTCAGAGGACACCCACACCCTCATCATCCACCTCATCTTCAAGTCAGAAGGTTAGCAGTGCAGGTCAAGCAGGATGTCCTGTCTCCTGTCTAGTCATGTATTGTTGTGTGCTTCTGTGTGAGAAATGGGCATGTGCGTGGCTTGCCAGAGGAGGCAAAGGCCATGTTCTAGTATAAACTTCCCACAGCCACAAGAACTAGAAGTGATCCAGTGCCATTGTCTTAGTACCTGACCCCTTGTAAGGTGCAGGCAGTGAATGGTGGATCTGCTATTCTAATAGTAAGCTATGTATTAGATGCCATTCTTACACCTTCATCGCCTGCATGTGCTGTCAGTGGAGAGGGGGGGACATGAGGCTAGCAGCCCAGTTTCACTAGCAAAACGTTTCCAGAACCAGTTGGGAACTGATCTATGGATCAGTACAGTGGATTTACGCAATCTTGCAACAGGCTCCTAAACTGTGGGTAGTGGTTACCTAGGTTACGAACCAAAATAATACACAACTATGATGTCACACAGTCCGTATCCTAGGTAACGACTGCCCAAGGCTTTGGAACCTGTTCCAAGATTGCGTAAATCCGCTGTAGAGATCAGTTCAGCAGCTCCTGTTTACACTAGTTACGGCAAAAACAATCCAGGTAGAGCTAATGAAGCGTGTGAGCCTGCCATGTACATACAAACCTGAATGGTGTCGCTTAGCTGTCCTTTGGCTTGTAGCACTGTCTAGCCATCGAATCAACTTGGGGCCTTCAGAAACGGACTTTGTAGATGACTTCCATTGCATAGGGGCCAAATTTGTCAATGGAAGACGCATTTAGTGTTAATAGCCACCTAAACGGCCTTCTGCCCGTATTTCAATCGATAGAAGTACCACTGTGTCACTCCAGATATCAGCCATTGCTGTACTTCCTAGAGCACGATACAGGTCACTACTGAAGAGCTGTAGGCTTCTCTGTGCTCATCAACCACCTCACTCTGCACGAGACACTTGGGGTGAGAACAGCTGTTAGGAGCGGTTTCTTCACATTAACGAACCGAATGACTCGGGACCACCTACCGGATGTGGTACCATTCCATCTGGAACAGTTTGCATTAGAATTGTTCCAAGCCTGTTAACACTATGGAAAGAACTGTTCCAGAACCGTTCCACCACGAAGCGCAAGCAAGCCGTAAGTGTCTGTGGTGAGCAAAGAAGTGTAAAGTACAAAACTGTTGGTAGGCTTCGCGATTGGGCTGGTGTGGAATGGCCTTTGTTCTACTCCCAGCTCCGAAGACGTGCATGTGTATCAGCTCAATGTGCAGAGGGAAAGAGAGTGCCACTACTGTTTCAGGCACATCAGTGGCTTCTGAATCCTCTTCCCCACTGTTGTCTTCTTCACCCTCACTTCTCCTACCTTCTCTATTTTCCCCATTCCTCTCCCTCCTGTTCCATTTAACCCTACTCACTCCACCTCACTCCCCACTCCTCATCCCTTCCCACTCCTCCCATGCAACCCTCCATTCTCCTCCCCACTCCATTCTCCTCCCCACCCCTTCCTCCCTCCCTCTCCCTCTTTAGAGTGTTGTCACCAGCGTGGACGTGCAGGAGTTGATGGTACCCATTCAGAGCACAGGCACTGGGAGCTTTGGGTTCCAGATAATGGGAGGATACGAGACTGAAATACCACCTACTGTTGAGTTCATCGTACCAGGTGGGTGGGGCAGCACTTGGTGGGCAAGGTGGCACTTGGTGGGTGGGGCAGCACTTGGTGGGCAAGGTGGCACTTGGTGGGTGGGGCAGGACTTGGTGGGCAAGGTGGCACTTGGTGGGTGGGGCAGCACTTGGTGGGTGGGGCAGGACTGTATTGTGACTATACATCACATTTTAAGGTACATTGGTTGTTTGTAGGGTCCTAAGTCAGATGTGGACAACTTGCACACACACGCACACACACACACACACACACACACACACACACACACACACACACACACACACACACACACACACTGTCTGTCTTACCCCATACAGGCAGTCCGGCAGACCTGGTTCACCTGCAGCGCGGTGACGTCCTCATATCTGTGAATGGAGAGCTGATCCGATCCCTCACCCACAAGGAGCTGGTGGGGATGATCAAGGAGTCTGGTCAGAAAGGCAGTATGGTGCTTGGTGTGCAGAGGAGAGGTAAGCTGTTGCTAATTTGAAACGCTTGGAGCTCTTACAATTACTACTAGCCGAAGGTTTGAGTCACAAACCATCTCAGCAGCAATTTGGTGACTTGTACGTTTGGCTAGCGACTTGTGTGAAGAGCTCTTAGCACACTCTCCGCCAGGCATCTCACTGCCTTGACTGTGTACAGCTGGGAGAGATGGCACTGTGGGTAGGCTTGGGCAGTGTTCAAGATTGCTCTAGTGTATGTACTAAGTACCTGTGTGTATGTATGTGGACATGTGCTGGTGACAGTGCGACTGTTCCTACTGTTCTGCCTCCTCCTCCTCCTCCTCATAGTGATGGTGGAGCAAGTGGTCGACCCTCGGAGAGATGGTGCCACACCCACCAGTCCACAGGAAAAGGAAGTGACTGTGCCAAATTACATGGGAAAATCCGGTGCAGAGCCACAGGAAGCAGTCAATGCTAAAAGAGAGGAAAAACAGGAAGTAATCAAGGTGAAAGCTAAGCCACAGGAAGACCCGAAGGTGAAGACCGAACCATTCCAGATTAAGGTGAAGGCAGAGAACTTGAAGGAGAGTGGGAAGAGAAGCTCAGGTCCCACGCGTGTTGTCATCCATCAGACAGTACTGGAGCACGACAACACCAGCCCACTGGCAGATGACATCAGCAACCTCGAACAAGTGGAGGCAGAGATGGGCATGTTGATGGCGGACATGGCTTTTGCTAGCCCACCACCTGCAACGAGGCAGAAGGAGCCGTTGGAGACCACCATCACCTCCAAGGAGAAGGGCAAGGTGAAGATTACCATCTCCAAGCCGGGAAAGCCCTCCCCAATGCATAAGTCTCAGCTAGAAGAGGAACATCAGATGATGGCTGCAGAGTGGGTCACTCAGAGTGCCCCTCCTGGCTTTGGTGCAGGGCTGGGGGATGGAGGGAAGAAGCAGCTGAGTGGAGGAGGGATGCCTGCAGAGGAGGAGGAGCTAGACACAGATGCTCGCATCCACATTCTTGAGGCTGAGCTGGAAGAGTTGAAGAAGCAGGCTGGGATGATGGGTGACGAGGAGCTGTTCAAGACCAATGTTGCCCCCAGCTGGGAGCTGGAGGATGAGGAAGAGGAGGAGGAAGAGGAGGAGGAGATACCACCACCAGAGGTTGCAGTACAGGTGCAGAGCTCCCCGCCTCCTAAAGCAGTATCGCCGCCTCGGGAATATGAGGACTGGAGGAATAAGGAGGAGGAGCTGTTGAGCCTCTTCGCTACCATTGCTGAATCTACCAAGCTTCCGCCAGCTCCAGTCAAGGAAGTGGCCCCTGTCCCAGCTCCAGCCAGAGAAGTGACCCCAGTCCTGGCTCCAGCCAGAGAAGTGGCCCCTGTCCCAGCTCCAGCCAAGGAAGTGGCCCCTGTCCTGGCTCCAGCCAGAGAAGTGGCCCCTGTCCTGGCTCCAGCCAGAGAAGTGGCCCCTGTCCCAGCTCCAGCCAAGGAAGTGACCCCTGTCCTGGCTCCAGCCAGAGAAGTTACCCCAGTCCTGGCTCCAGCCAAGGAAGTGGCCCCTGTCCCAGTTTCGTCCAGAGAAGTGACACCAAAGGTGGCAGAAGAGGTAAATGTAAGCTCAACTATGTCATCCAGCCTGCACTTCTCTCCCGCCACTATCCAAGCACTGGCAGACCGTGAGGCCTTCCTGAAAGAGCAGATGAAGCAACAGCGCAGGACATTGAACATGGAGTGGCAGCGTCTGGAGGAGGAGCGCCAGTCTCTCGAACAGAGGAGACAAGAGGACCAATCCATGGAGGCTGTACGGAAGGTGGAGGTACAACGACGAAAGTGGACGAAGCCGGATGCCTCACTCCAGCAGGAGCCGCCACCTCAGGAAGAGCCACATACATGGCATCGCACAGAAGAGCTGCAGCAGGGCAGGCTGGAGAGTGATATGTTTGGTCCTGACCAGAGCTCTACTTGGCTGGCATTGCAGGCACAGATACAAGAGGAGGAGAAGCAGCAGCAAGCCGAGATAGAGAGGTTTGAGGAGGAAAGGCGTCGCAGGGCCGAGGAAGAAAGGCAGAGAGCTGAGGAGGAGAGACTGAGGATTGAGGAAGAGAGACGGAGGGTGCAGTTGCAGTGGGAAGAGGAACAGAAGAGGCAGGAGGCAGCCAAACGCAGGATGGAGAAGGAGGCTGCTTGGATTCTGGACCTTGAAGCGAGAAAGGCACAGGAGAAGCAAGAGCGTGCAAAGGAGGAGCAACTGCGCCGTACTGAACAGGAAAAGAAACTTGCTGACAAAGCAACAGCCTGGATCAGAGATTTGGAGGCAAGAAGGCTGGCTGACCGTCCTCCTCCAGCCGAGGAGCCCCAACTCCAAGAAGAAGTAACTGCACCCTTCTTTGCAACTCCTCCTAGCTATAGTCCGCCTCCAATGACAGAAGAGCAGCGGCGAAAAGCTGAAGCAATCCGGCAGTTTGATGAGATGATAGCACAGGAGGAGGCCAGGCAGCAGCAGCAGAAGCAGGACACCTCAACCACTGGTGTCTACAATCGCTTCAGCCAACCCTTGTCATCATCTCCCTCTAGTCTCCGTGCCTCATACTCCCCACAAGTCGAAACGCCCCAATCGTACGACTTGAGCAAGTCACGAAGCTACCAGCACATCCAACATATGGATGGCACTACCGATGGTGCAGGGAAGGCTGGACAGAGTGCGGCAGTGGCCGACGTACACCACACCTCAGCACCCGCGCACCGCACCTCTTCTTGGAGGGAGCTGCGGCCGTCACCCCAGCCCAGCCCGGCGGCGATCAAGTACAGCAAATCCTTCCAGCAACCCCAGCACTACCCCACTCCTGTTTGTGCAGTGTGCTCATGCCCGCTCGGGAAGGAGCCGTCCATGTCTGTCTCCAACAGTGGTCTGTCCTTCCACCTGCAGTGCTTCAGGTGTGATGTGTGCCACCGCTCCCTTGCTTCCGGGCAGCTCTCAGTGAGCATCTTGCTGAGGGAGGGAAGGCCTCACTGCCGGCACTGCTTCAGCAGTGATGCAGGTGGGTAGGTGGGGATGGGAGGGGTGTGAGGTGTGGGCGTGGCAAGGAAGTGAGCCATGTGAAGTGATGGCTCTGCATGGCACTACGTAGTGCAGTCCTTGTAACGTCACGATTCTCTTTTCTCCACCATGCAGGTGTGATGGCCACTGAATGCTAATCCAATCATGGATCGTCTCCTTTACCTGTAGTCACTCACTGACATGAGTGTGCACTTCATCACTCATAGCTACAGTGCACACACACACTTATTCCTGTACATGAGCACGAGTTTAGTGACAACCACTTTCACTATTGACCACTTACAGAACCAGATACTTTTCCATTCCCAGATAAGATGTATTTTGTTTTCTTACATTAGTTTGCTGCTGACAGAAAATAATACAAAATAAGTAGAATTATTATTTAATTAGTTCTGTCACAAAGTGGGGTTATCACCCTCCTACGTTAGCACTTTGGAGGACCACTCCTGGATGTAGCTCTCCTCCAAGGCGCGGGCCTTGATAAGGTCTGGGGGGTCCTGAGGCGTGGCGGCACGCAGGTCCAGGTGGTGCGCTCCATCAGGAATCACTATGGCAACCAGAGTGTCTGAAATGGATTGGAGGACTCCACCCCCTGACCAAGGGTCGAGATCACCATTGCTGAAATAAAAGAGGTGGAGACAGATTATTTCACACAATGTATACAATTAATGAAGTGATTGTATGAATTTCAGTGTTCACGTAGTTACTATTTTTATCAAATGCTTGTGTCACCAATCACATGCACTGGGCAAGAGTCGAGCGAAGCAGCTACACTATTCTGCCTTGTACACGCACATCCCTCCCTGTACTGTGTCTTCATAACACAAAACTGGCGAAACACAGTGCATGCCACTACTACATGGCTACATAAAGTGGAAAATGGATACATCATTTTCAATCGCACATTGTATGACTTGGAGCAACTCGACTAGTGAAACATTTCTACCGTCAGTTGTAACTGAAGACCTTCACAGTTGAAAAGTCGTATCATTAGACTTATTCCCATGTGATTGCTGGTGAGGTATCCATTCCCACATCTATTGCCATTTCTGTCTCTTCAACTTGGTTTGGGTTTGGGAGTGGAACACACTTGCCTTGTGAACCAATCCAAGCTCCATTTCTATCCAGCGGACTTGGTTGGAAAGCCAACAACAGAACAAGTTCACTATCATTTGGTGAGCCCTTTCAACGACCACAACAACAATCTACTCAAGTTTATCGTGAAGTTTAAGCCCATACAACACACCCAACAGCTGCACTGCCTCAGTTGGTTGTGTACGGCACCACACCCAGCCGTAACCAAGTAACACATTGCCCCAGCT
>OZ025875.1:332500-335000 GCA_964019415.1 Ianthella basta | reverse complement strand
CTCCATAGCTCCCTCCAAATGCAATTACAGGGCTGTCTTCAGCACCAGCTACACTGGAGTGCAGGTGGGCAATGAGAGAGGCGAAATCGGCCAGTGCTTGAGCACTTGACAAGTATCCCAGATGAGCGGCATCCTACGCCATGGAGCACCACACCGTACACAACATGCCCGTTAGAGCTAGGCCGTTTCCTAGCCACGAGGGATGGGAGCCATTTTTAATTACCTTGTATGAGTCTTTGCCAAAAGGAAGCGTCTCTCCGTAATAGCGATGCTCGGCAAACACAAGCATGGCCTTAAACTTTGGTGCAATGTCCCACATCATCCCCTGTCGCACACACACAGGTGCACTCACAATGAGCAGTAATCAAAGCAGCAAGATAACGGGGGTGATAGTCACTCACCGTGTTATTGCAGAACCATGTAATGTCACCCTCGTTACCACAGTAAAAGAAAATAGGGCCACCTGCTGTCCAGTGGGTGCTGTTGACGAGGTACCTCTGTGTGAACGTCCTTCCATCGGCGAAGTTGAAGTGGTCCAGCTGATGGAAACATAAACGGGCGCATTAGCTGCCGTTACCGCGTGCATGTAAGAACGGTGTAGCACAGCGAAGCAGTCACCTTCTGAGTGAAATACTTCGTTTCGTAGCTATATTGTCCCGGAGCAGAGGCTGGCCCTACCGGCACAAGGTGCCTCAGACGAGCTTGGCAGGGGAGGAGCCAGACGGCTAACAGAAACAGACCCCAACGCAACCCTCGCGACATCTTCCACCCCCACAGACGTTGCGAACTAAGCCGCATTGCACGTTATAACCCGTGCCAAGCACTGCCCCTTTGACCGACAGTCAGTATACCCAATACACCAATGTAATGATTGCTAGAATTACTAAATTATTGTCAAGAATACAATAAATTTACAATTTGTGAAATTTGGAGAAGAGCATCACACTATGAGTAAACAACTTGGCATACACAATCGCACTACTTTTCCACGGCAACTGCACATTATTAGGATTCTCCCTTCTTCTCCTGTTCGATGGCTGTGGGTTGGAGGGAGATACAGGCTCGGTGAGGGCACCAGAGGGCGGGAGAGTATATGCACACACACACATTGCAATTTTAGAATTTGAACTGGGCTACTCACTCTCTTTCGTTGGAAGCGTGTTACTCTCCTTCGTCTCTGTCTTCTTCAGCTTGCTAGCGTCAAACTTTCCGATTTCTTCGAATACTTTTGTGGTGTCTTTGTCCGCCATAGCTTCTGTAGTCTGCTGGCAATAGGCCGCAAATGCATTAAAGAATAGCACGCGTGGATCGCTACAGACGGTTCAGCTACTGTAGATCGCTTACCCTTTGCAAAGCGCAACCTCCTTTCTCGCCAGACAAGAAAATAGGACAACTGTGCCTTCAGCTGGCGTGCGGTACAGATGAACACATGCGGTGGGAGCGTGGTGAGGTGGGCGATGACGCCTTGAAACTTGATTGGCTTATTGCCTGAACATACGTCACCAGTTCCCATGACGACTAAGAGAAACGATATTCATAGCATCTCATGAATGTTGTTCAACATTTACATAATTACAGACGCCATTGTTCACTATAATTACCCAAAACTTAATTTGTACAAAGTCAACTTATTCCAATAGGCCATTGCCACCACACCACAACAGCAAGTGCTTCCAGTGACATCCTTTCATGAATTAATTAATATTTACACTGATTGGTGCATGTCCACATAGATGGATGACATATCTTTACTTGCTACCACCACAAGCTGCCACCACGCAGTCCAAGGTACAGCATGGAGCAGTGGACACAGTACAAGCTTTATGCATCGTGGCTACAAGGAAACAGTACATTTGTAGTGTGTGGGTGCAGACAGTAGACAGGAATGTGTGGTATCATTGGGTTCCACATGGTCATGCAGTGAAGGCGTGTCGTACAGTGCTGTGGTACAGGTGTCTCAGTGGTTCAGGAACTCATAGTCTCTGTTCAGGAGCAGTGTCACCTCAAGCTCGCAGTTCTGTGGCAGCCATCTTGCTTTACTGTTCTCATGGTCCACTTTGTGGGGCAGATGCAACCCCAGCCGACTACAGCACAGACAAGAGCCCGGAGGCTGTAAACACCCACCACCACTGAGGCCAGTTGGAGAATGGACACAGCACATGCTTACTATTTGGGTGTGTGGCAATCCAGATACTGCTCTGTGACATCCAAGTCAACGTCTTTGTAGTCTGTGTTGGGCAGCTTGATTCTAACCTATGTGGTGAGATTGACCACCCACACACAACCATACCATCTGTTCTGACATACCTGAGTTTTCTCAGAATGGGAGCAGACACATACCACAAGTGCTTCACACGATGCTGTTGCCGGTGTCTTTGTGCCCATGCCAAGGAAGACATCCTCAGGTGAGACAGACTGCCGAAATACCATGTCATATCTGTGGGGGGGGGGGGGGGGGGTAGTGGCCAGGGCGAAGGGAGGGGGGAGGGGAGAGAGGAGA
>OZ025875.1:317500-327500 GCA_964019415.1 Ianthella basta | reverse complement strand
TACCTGCCCTCACTCCTCACTACCTGTCCTCACTCCTCACTACCTGCCCTCACTCCTCACTCCTCACTACCTGCCCTCACTCCTCACTACCTGCCCTCACTCCTCACTACCTGCCCTCACTCCTCACTACCCGCCCTCACTCCTCACTACCTGCCCTCACTCCTCACTACCTACCCTAACTCCTCACTACCTGCCCTCACTCCTCACTACCTGCCCTCACTCCTCACTACCTGCCCTCACTCCTCACTACCCGCCCTCACTCCTCACTACCTACCCTAACTCCTCACTACCCGCCCTCACTCCTCACTACCTGCCCTCACTCCTCACTACCTGCCCTCACTCCTCACTACCTGCCCTCACTCCTCACTACCCGCCCTCACTCCTCACTACCTGCCCTCACTCCTCACTACCTACCCTAACTCCTCACTACCTGCCCTCACTCCTCACTACCTGTCCTCACTCCTCACTACCTGCCCTCACTCCTCACTCCTCACTACCTGCCCTCACTCCTCACTACCCGCCCTCACTCCTCACTACCTGCCCTCACTCCTCACTACCTACCCTAACTCCTCACTACCTGCCTCACTCCTCACTACCTGCCCTCACTCCTCACTATCTGTCCTCACTCCTCACTACCTACCCTAACTCCTCACTACCTGCCCTCACTCCTCACTACCTGCCCTCACTCCTCACTACCTGCCCTCACTCCTCACTACCCGCCCTCACTCCTCACTACCTGCCCTCACTCCTCACTACCTACCCTAACTCCTCACTACCTGCCCTCACTCCTCACTACCTGCCCTCACTCCTCACTACCCGCCCTCACTCCTCACTACCTACCCTAACTCCTCACTACCTGCCCTCACTCCTCACTACCTACCCTCACTCCTCACTACCCGCCCTCACTCCTCACTACCTGTCCTAACTCCTCACTACCTGCCCTCACTACACCACCCCCTCTCCTCACTCCTCACTACCTGCCCTCACTCCTCACTACCTGCCCTCACTCCTCACTACCTACCCTCACTCCTCACTACCTGCCCTCACTCCTCACTATCTACCCTCACTCCTCACTACCTGCCCTCACTCCTCACTACCTACCCTCACTCCTCACTACCTGCCCTCACTCCTCACTATCTACCCTCACTCCTCACTACCTGCCCTCACTACACCACCCCCTCTCCTCCCCAGCACTTGCTGTTACTCTATCCTCCCTCAACCTCATCTTCATGCAGGTTCAGAATCTATCAGGAGGAGAGCTGCAGCGGGTGGCTATCACAATCGCCCTCGGTCAACCAGCCGACATCTATCTAATCGATGAGCCATCTGCCTATCTCGACTCAGAGCAACGAATCGTTGCAGCACGTGTCATCAAGCGTTTCATTCTACATGCGAAGAAGACAGCCTTTGTTGTGGAGCATGACTTCATTATGGCTACCTACCTGGCTGACCGGGTTGTGGTCTTTGAGGGCATGCCCTCGGTGAAGACTGTAGCCAACGCCCCCACTTCCCTCCTCTCAGGCATGAACCACTTCTTGAAGATGTTGGACATATCCTTCCGACGAGACAGCGAGAACTACCGCCCACGCATTAACAAATACCACTCTGTCAAGGTGGGTGGTGATTGTGCAATACCATAGCATTATTGTGCAACAGTACATGCACAATGCAACATCTCCCCTGTACTTTTAATTACATTTCCTGGTAATACCAAGTACTTAATGATATTGATGATCCTGTACGCAGTTGACAAAGCCCTTCGGGTCGAAACGTCCTGCATTTGATTGATTTATCATTATCAGTTGTGTCTTGCTCAAGAATCTCGTATCATTGTACCAATTACTTAGTGCTTAGTTTTAGTTAATCCAAAAGTGTGAAGGTGAGGGCCATCGATGTCCTGTGCACTGTTTTTCAGTTGGGTCTTTGTTCAGCAGCTCAAACGGCTATGCTTGTGTTACATACAGGATAACTAAACATGCTGTGTGCTCCACTTTAGACTTGCGTGTCTGTTCTGTCGTGTTTTAGGACGTTGAGCAAAAGAAGTCTGGCACCTACTTCTTCTTGGAGAATTGACAATTTCATTGTGGTCACCATGGCAACTAGTACAATTGTGCAATGGCAGCACAAACACTTCACATTATTTCCTAATTACTAATGCTAATACATTGAGCATGTAATTTTTATATTGTTGTATGTATCTCTGTGTGGGTAGAATCCCCACTTCCAGTTCACATTTGGAACACTTGTGCAGTTGAAAGGGAAATGAAACAATACACCACTACATACATACACATACACACATAGTACACAATACATACTGCATGTTATGAGCATAAAATAATTCTACACCCCCTCCACGCACATGCCATGTGGGGTGACAAGTCAGGTGGGTGGAGAGACTGGTGCAAATATACTTAGAAAGTTAACAGTACAAAAGGAAACATCTGCTTGCATGCCTGCATGGGGGGAGGAGGAGGGGGAGTGGTTCGATAGAGGGGAGTGGTCAGGGACATGGAGGAGGGGGAGTGGTCAGAGAGAGGGAGGGGGGTGGTCAGGGAGAGGGAGGAGTGGTAAGAGACATGGAGGAGAGTGGTCAGAGAGAGAGAGGGGAGTGGTCAGAGAGAGAGAGGGGAGTGGTCAGAGAGAGAGAGGGGGGAGTGGTCAGAGAGAGGGAGGGGAGTGGTCAGAGAGAGGGAGGGGAGTGGTCAGAGAGAGGGAGGGGAGTGGTCAGAGAGAGGGAGGGGAGTGGTCAGAGAGAGGGAGGGGAGTGGTCAGAGAGAGAGAGGGGAGTAGTCAGGGACATGGAGGAGAGGGGATTGGTCAGGGACATGGAGGAGAGGGGATTGGTCAGGGACATGGAGGAGAGGGGAGTGGTCAGAGAGAGGGAGGGGAGTGGTCGGAGAGAGGGAGGGTAGTGGTCAGGGACATGGAGGAGAGGGGAGTGGTCAGGGACATGGAGGAGAGGGGATTGGTCAGGGACATGGAGGAGAGGGGAGTGGTCAGGGAGAGGGAGGGGACGGGTCAGGTAGAGGGAGGGCGTAGTGGTCAGAGGGATCCTTAGGACCCACTGCACAGAGTTCCCACTACTGAGAAGTGCACATCCAGAGAATGCCTACGCCACCCCACACCCACCCACCCACCCACCTTTGGCTATGATGCATTATCCAATACTGTGTAGCCATTATTACTTGAGGGGAATGTGGTGCTCCCAAGACCATACACGTGACCACAGTACTTTGAGTCATCAATATCATCATCAAAGAAGACCTGCGGTTGGAGGGAGGGTCAAGGTAGCACTCTTGGTCACATTCCTCCCTTCGATCCTGCACTCAAGTCAGTCAGTGAGTGAACCCTCACCTGCTTCATCTTGAAGAAGGCATCTCCCGTCATTAAGCTGTCCGAGCCCGCTTGGTGTTGCATACCTACACGCTCCAGCTGAAGGGGACACACATATCAGGGAAGTGACAAGTGTAATACAGTTTTGTGAGCACCACCCCTGTCACTAACCACACCCAATTTGCAGGGTACGGGAAATACCATCTTAACACAGAGGGACACGCCTCCAGTGCATCTTAACACAGAGGGACACACCTGCAGTGCACCTTAACACTAACGGACACACCTCTACACAGACGTACACACCTCTACACAGAGGGACACACCTCTAGCGCATCTGCCACATCCTGCAGTCCTCCCTTCAAGTTCTTGCAGCTCTTCATTAGGTACTTGACATCAAATATTCGAGGGAAGTATAGCGAAGTTAATTCAAAGAAGTCTTGCTCTGTGTCAGGGAGGTCTTGGTTTGTTAACAGCCTCAGCAGGTAAGCAAAGTCATATCCACTGCATAGCAGAGAGCAATAGGCAGGCAGGCAAGTGGGGTCTGTTCAGAGTAATAGGCAGGCAGGCAAGTGGGGTCTGTTCAGAGTAACAGACAAGCAGGCAAGTGGGGTCTGTTCAGAGTAATAGGCAAGCAGGCAAGTGGGGTCTGTTCAGAGCAATAGGCAAGCAGGCAAGTGGGGTCTGTTCAGAGTAATAGGCAAGCAGGCAAGTGGGGTCTGTTCAGAGTATTAGACAAGCAGGCAAGTGGGGTCTGTTCAGAGTAATAGGCAAGCAGGCAAGTGGGGTCTGTTCAGAGCAATAGGCA
Organism: Ianthella basta; assembly: GCA_964019415.1. Classification (NCBI taxonomy): domain Eukaryota; kingdom Metazoa; phylum Porifera; class Demospongiae; order Verongiida; family Ianthellidae; genus Ianthella; species Ianthella basta. The sequence continues at coordinate 323,356 of OZ025875.1, read as the reverse complement.
GGCAGGCAAGTGGGGTCTGTTCAGAGTAATAGGCAAGCAGGCAAGTGGGGTCTGTTCAGAGTAATAGGCAAGCAGGCAAGTGGGGTCTGTTCAGAGCAATAGGCAGGCAGGCAAGTGGGGTCTGTTCAGAGCAATAGGCAGGCAGGCAAGTGGGGTCTGTTCAGAGTAATAGGCAAGCAGGCAAGTGGGGTCTGTTCAGAGTAATAGGCAAGCAGGCAAGTGGGGTCTGTTCAGAGTAATAGGCAAGCAGGCAAGTGGGGTCTGTTCAGAGTAATAGGCAAGCAGGCAAGTGGGGTCTGTTAAAGAGCAATAGGCAGGCAGGCAAGTGGGGCACATTAAGAGCAATAGGCAGGCAGGCAAGTGGGGTCTGTTAAAATATTCAGAATGGTTGTCCAAATGGTGTGATGTCATAGCACGTAGCAATGGCAAGGAGCAATACAATCGATCGCCATTCGATCATTTGCCATTTTGGGCAACTGCTCAGAAATCAATTCTAAAGACCTGACTAGATTTAATAGCTTGTTTATATATAAGGTTGCCATGGCAACTGGTGATATCTGGCATGAGATAAATGTTATACATCACAGTTGAACTTGACACATAGTAGATAATGGTCTCCTGCACACCACTCCACAGGGCCCGCCCACTGCTCTAAGCCCCACCCACCTGTGGAAAGCAATCCAGGATACTTTGGGTGTGAGAACCAGCCCAGACATCATCAGGAGCTCAGCAAAGTCCTGAGGACTGATCCCATCTTGTTCGTGCCGCGTAAACTGAATGCCGGCTTGCACTAGCATGTCTATGGAATCCTGTGCATACATGTCTTCACTATAGAGGGGAGGGGATGGTGCAGAGGGAGGGGAGGAGTATGGGGGTATATACGAATGGGAGGAAGGGGTATGGAGTGTGGTGCGGCAGGGAAGGATATGAGGTGTGGTGTGGAGGTGGTGTTTGTGATAAGGGTGTAGCTCTGAGCAGGGTGGGTGTGGAGGAACAGCACTTACTAGAGTACCTCGACAAATGCACACAGTGAATGACAAAGACGACAGAGTCCACAAATAACAGAGAAGTATTGGTAGAAACTCGAGGGAGCTGGTGGTGTGTACACCATAGCTAAAGTCTTGCGCTTGGCGGCAAAACGAGCGACTCACCTTACGCTGAACTGAAAGTTAAACTGCCACGTGGACGTCTTCGCTCTCCTCTCCCCTTCCCTGTCGTAGAAAGTCAGTCCGAGTTGGATGATCCTTAGCATATTGACATTGGTCTTAGTAAGCTGATATTGGTAGTCGGCCTGGCTTTTGAACTCGCCATAGGGCTTTGCCACTACACCAGGAAACTCTGTGTCCTTGTGTAGGAAGCAGAAGGTAGTAGAAAAGCTTCCTAAGGCCATGCACAGTCACACAAGCGCCAATTCTCTCTTACCATTGAAACAAAAGGATAGTCCGTCACCACTCGTCGTATGCGATCAAATTCTTCCTCCAGGTTTCCCGCCCACACTTCTACAATCCTCTCATCAGACGACATGGTCCCTGGAGGCTACCGGCAGTCTCCCTTCGACTTCAACTTAGCCGGTCTTTTACACGTCTCATACAGAAGGTTTGGGTGAAATCCGGTAATTATGAAGAAGGCGGGATCCTGAACTAATTATATTCATAGTGCGCGCCCTAAGATTGAAGATGGGCGGAATGGTCTGCAAAGTAGACGCTCCTAGGCGGCAGATGGAGAATGAGAGGTAGATAATATTGACGCATCGACCGAAAGTCAAAAATAACTTTATACAATCTGTAATCAATCATCCATGAGCTCCATATACTGTGTGTGTTATACTATTCATATTATTATTTTCTTTACTTGCAGTACAATTAATTCATTACAATTATTATTATATGAAAACCTATTCTACACTACAGAGCTGTTCATTATCATCAGAATATATCATCCATGAGCTCCATTTTCATGAATAAGTTACTGTCACTTTTGTCATTATCTTAGCTAACCCTATAACTCATCCTACCACCAGGTTTCTCCATACTGTGTACCCGCCCCTTGCCTTGCAAAGCCCACGTCAGTCATGTTAGCTTGTGTCTAAGGCTTTGATTAAATTCCTCTGTATTAACTTGCATAACTGGAATGCCCCCCACCTCTCAACGTGTGAATCATTTGCTCTGACTTCTCCACCTTCCTCATTGCAGTGGTTTGGAGGGAGGGAGACTCACACAACACACACGTACTTGTTGGCCACCAGTGGTTGGCCTATATGGCCACCCCACCCCTCACTGGTGCAGTAGATAGAGTGCTCTATACACATCCAATGCATAAATCCAACAAGGAATGAGACACTGTTGCGGGTGAGACAGGGCTTGGTCTCCTGGTTCTGGCATCTACGATTCTTATCACTTGTGTCAATGTTTGTTTGGTGTTTTGAATAGATTCAAAGTTTGAACACATTAAATATTTACACACATACATTGCACTCAAGTGAGATAAATACTTAAATTGCAATTGGCAAATTATACATAAAACACCAAAAAACATGCGTTATAATAGTTCAGGGTGAATCACGACACACACACACACACACACACACACCCACACGCACACACATGCACACACACACACACCCACACACACCCACACAGAGAGAGAGATGGAGAGACATGTACACACACACAGATGCACACACATACACTGACAGATGTGTCATTCAATAGTATACTATTCATTGTTCATGTAGGCAACTTCTTGTAAGTGCCATCCGGAGGGCGATAGTGGCGAGGAAGGGCCGTCAATTGGAGTACATTGAAGGCATATAACGGTTGGCCAACATTCTTCATGGAGTTGTGAATCCTTGTACCTTGACTACAGAGGGGAGGGGAGGGGAGGGGAGGGGAGGGGAGGGGAGGGGAGGGGAGGGGAGGGGAGGGGAGGGGGAGGGGTTACTCACTAGGGTGATGTATAGCAGTGACTCTGAACTGTGTGAGGAGTGTGCTGTGTGTTGCTCTACCTTCCACGAGGTGCAGTATACAGTAACAGCTACTTAGTAAATTAAGGATCCACCCCCTACATAATTCCAGGGATTACCTCCTCATGGTGTCCAGAGCATGCTGGAATGCCGTTGGGTCCATGTTGTAGTCGTTGAGGAGAATGTGGGCTTGCTCCAGAGTGACGGCCATTGCTGTCCGGTCCTTGGCACTCTTACAGCTTGTCACTCGCGCCGCATTCAGCAGCCGTGACATCTGCGTCCCACGCAGCAGAGGCAAGAGACATTACACCGTGCCACAAGAGCATTGAACATACAAACCAGACAGTGTGGCATATCTGGTCAATAAGCTAAAATAGGAGCAACTGCAATTTGCATAATAGTAGCAAAGCATTGCACAAATGTAGTAAGTTGTTGCATAATACAGGCAAGGTATTGCACAACACACGGTTATACCTGGTGCATGGTGGTGAATATCTCTGTGTTCTTGTGTTTCCTGCTGGACACCTGAGCCAGCAGGCGCTCAGACAGCGCCTCAGCTTGGGCCACTCGCTCTCTGACCTTGGTATCTGCACACACCACATCAAATGAAGATGTTGAAGAAGAAGATGATGAAGAAGTTGTTCGGCTCATACCTGTCTACCGTGTCACGCCCCTGCCCCACCCACCTGCTAGGGCAAACACCTCTTTGTAGCGTGTCACATACTGCTGGAGCACTCGGTAGTTCTCAACATTGATGGTGTCTTGGAGCGTGTTGTCCCCAATGTGGTCGGCCAGTGACTGCTGCTCGTTGATGCCCTGTGTGAAGAGGATCACACACACCTCCAGCTCCTGGCCCTTCTGCACTTCAATGGGAAAGAGGCGAAACAGCGTGTCCTCCAGAGGCATTTGGATGGTTACCTTGTACCTGAGATAGGGAGGGGAATGGTTACTGTGTGTGTACGCGCGCATGTGTGTGTGCGTGTGTGTGTGTGTGTGTGTGTGTGTGTGTGTGTGTGTGTGTGTGTGTGTGTGTGTGTGTGTGTGTGTGTGTGTGTGTATTCACCTGGTTCCCCTGACAGTTGGTCCTTCCAAGGGGTCTCCACACACAATCCTTAGTCGAGTGTTATTGAGATCCTGTACTGCAATGTAGAAGTCCTCCAGCATTCCCATCTCTTCACCTGTAGTGCAGGAGAGTGGAGTGGGTGGGGGTGACAGGGTGAGGGGTGCGGAGTGTAGGGTGAGGGGTGCGGAGTGTAGGGTGAGGGGTGAGAGTGTAGTGTGAGGGGTGAGAGTGACAGGGTGAGGGGTGAGAGTGACAGGGTGAGGGGTGAGAGTGTAGTGTGAGGGGTGAGAGTGTAGTGTGAGGGGTGAGTGTAGTGTGAGGGGTGAGTGTAGTGTGAAGGGTGAGGGTGTAGTGTGAGGGGTGGGGGTGACAGGGTGAGGGGTGCGGAGTGTAGTGTGAGGGGTGAGAGTGTAGTGAGGGATGAGGGTGTAGTGTGAGGGGTGAGGGTGTAGTGTGAGGGGTGAGGGTATAGTGTGAGGGGTGAGGGTGTAGTGAGAGGGGTAAGTGTAGTGTGAGGGGTGAGAGTGTAGTGTGAGGGGTGAGGATGTAGTGTGAGGGGTGAGGATGTAGTGAGGGGTGAGGGTGTAGTGTGAGGGGTGAGGGTATAGTGAGGGGTGAGGGTGTACAGTAGTGTGAGGGGTGAGAGTGTAGTGAGAGCACCCAAGCATACCATAGGTGCTCAACAGGCTCTCCCAGTAAACCAGGAACCCCACGTGGCTGAGCTGGTTGCCAAAGGAGGCATCAACAGCAGCCTGCCGCATCTTGGTCGCAAAACTTGTTGCCAGGGTGGTTACCTAGGTAACGAGTGAAAGATGGCTACCATGCAGTAAACAGCACACAGCATATGCTGGAAAGCGGCCACCGAGCAGCTGTCTAGAGCCACAGGACCAAGCTTCACCACTAATTCCCTCTCTTCTTACCGCATGTGAGAAGCAGATGTCTCTGCGATGTCGGTATCCACGGACACCAAGGGGAACCTTCTCATACTGCAACTCGTGGGCATCCTGTGGAGAAATGCGTACTAACAGTACAGCATGCATGTCACATGCATGTCACATGCATGTCACATGCATGTCACACACACATCACACATGTCACATGCATGTCACATGCCTGTCACACACCAGCCCTACCTTGAGGAAGATATAGTACACTGTTCTGTGAAGTGTTTCTGTGACATCGTAGAGAAGGTTCAAGAAAGCATCGGCTGCTGATTGGACAAGAGGCCTCCACGGCTTCATTGCTTCAAGGACATCTAGAAGGGAGCAGGAGGGGAGGGGTAGGGGGGTCATCCTTCTTGTGTCTCCCTCCTTCTTCAAGCAGCCAGTCTGCTTACCTGTTGGGTCTTGACACTCGAGGCTGGTGAGCTGTCCACTGAGATGAGCCAGTTTGGAGTCAACGTGGTCGAAGAGGAGGCTCTGCAGGGAGAGAAGACACACGCACATGGTCAACCATTACAGACACCACAACATGCACATGCACACATGCACGCACACACACGCACACACACGCACGCACGCACACACACACACGGACGCACGCACGCATGCACGCAAGCACGCACGCACGCACGCATGCACGCACGCAAGCACGAACGCACGCACGCACGCAAGCACACACACACGCACGCAAGCACGCACGCACGCACACACGCAAGCACGCACGCACGCACACACGCACGCACGCACACACACATACACATGCACGCACACACGCAGGCACACACACACGTACCACAGAGAGGTTCTTCTGCAACAGGGACCAGGGCAAGTCCTTGGTGGTCACTGTCTGTCCCTGCATTTCTACCAGAGCCTCATCAACAAGATTGATG